>JAUMHP010000059.1:10280357-10292498 GCA_032361065.1 Enteromius trimaculatus
ATTGTGAGATTTTTTTTTTCAAATTTTGGACCCTACAATGCATTTCAATGGGCACAGGGAGGGCTCGCCCCAACGTGATTTCGTAATACACACTGTAAGTAATGCACGCTCGAAGATGTACAGCACGCACGCGGGTAGCGAGACCGCCAGAACGACATCGACATCATGGCTTGCAACTTGAACTCCATCTTGTCATTGAGGGATTTACCGTTCAGTCGTCGAACAAATTTGGATAAATTGGCTTTAAAAGAATTAGGACCACCCAGACCAAATTTAACTATCAAGCAGATATAAAAAAAACGGGGAAAACATACTGCTGTGGATTTTCCCGGAGCTGGTATGAGCGGAAAACATGGATGGAGGGATGTGAAGTGGCAATTAAGTGGTTATCTTTGCCATCATCAGAACAGTTGCCCCCCCCAGAGATATTTGTCAGGAGCCGCCACTGCATATGACAGACGTTGCGTTTCTTTTTGCGACCAAATCTTCCATTTTGGCGCTTTTCTCCCATCCCACTTATTTTGCCATGTGCATGCAGAGAACGCATGCATGAAGTAGGCAAAGCAACGTGTGCTTATTAGTTTTTAAAGAACCCTTAAATATGAGTTAATTACTTTCTATTCACAGATCTATATTTGTCAAATATAAAGTTTAGAAATATAGAAAAGTACATTTTTAAATCAGATGCCCTGCATCGTGACTGCCGCGATGTGACTACCGCGCATGCGTACATTGCGATGACAATGCTGAATCGATGTATCGTGCAGCCCTAGTTCATGTCCATCCATTTCAGTTAGACTAAAGATTTACTACTCTATTATAAAATCTCTATTAAAATAACTCTCACAATGTGACTTACACATTCTGACTAGCATTTTTAAAAAATTGTCCTGTACATGCTCACCAAGGATGCATTTATTTGACCAAAAATAAAGCAAAAATAAAAAGCTAGTAAGGACTTCATTAAAATAGTATTGTACGTTCACAATAGCAACATTGTCCCCAAGATGAATGAAGGTTTTATGGGTTTGAAACGACTTGACTGTGACTAATTAACCGTCTGACAGAATCCTAATTTTTGGGTGAACTATCGCTTTAATATCAGTGTTTTATTTTTCCTATTATATTTTCAATAACAGTGTTTTTTAATTAAAATCATTTTATTATTGCCACGATGCACATTATCTTCCTAAAAAAATTTTTTTTGTCAATTAAAGTGAGAGTCCCACCCGAAAATCACATTATTGGCTGAGTCCATGTTGCTGTTGTCGGGCAGGTCTACAAACAATGTTTTAAGAATACAACCGTGTTTATACTTCTCTGGGGAACCAACCTTACCAATCTTACAGTTTTTTCTGCATATTAAGCTGGGATGGAAAGTATTTAACGACACACTTCAGCTGTAAAATGAATGATAAGTATGAATCAACAGTGAAAGACTTCATGGCAAACTCCAGCACTGTCCTCTGTGCCTAACCTGAGGAATTGTTGATCTTCAAAGCGAGCGTGTGCCGCTGCCAAAAGTGTATCTGATTGTTATTTTCCTGGCTCCTTTTCTATGTATCCTGTGCGGAAGTTTGTCAGTCACAGATGCTGCGGGGAATGCAATGAATAATTTTAAACAGTGAGCGTGTGTCACAAATGCCCAAATATCATGAATCTTAATGTCCTGAGTCAGGGCTTCTCCAAAGTGAATACATAAAACCGGCCCACCTGAATACATTTACTACATTAGAGGTCCTTCCGTGGGCAGATTTGCAATGCGTCTCGATGCGCGCCGGGAGAGGAGATGTGAGGTTTGATTAATGAAGAAGGGATAAGGGCAGAACCCCTGCACGGGGACGGAAAAATCCAGACCAGGTTCTCAGGCCAAACACAAGCGCATTTAAACATGCAAACATGTACCCCAGGGCTACACAACCTCAGGCAACAGCTTGGGAGACTCAGCGTCCCAGCACTGCTCATTAACCTGTAGGAACCGCAGGTGGAGGATTAATCTCCGATATTCATGAGCTCAGATTTCTCTCTTTACTACATGTTCAAATTATGGTTTTCCATTCGGCTTAAAGAGTTCACTCAAATATTTAAATTCGGTCATTAGTTAGAGATTTTCTTTCTTCTGCAAAACACAAAGATATTTGGAAAACATGTTTGTTTGAACTCCATTGGAAAACCAGAAAATTAACTCTCTTCGGTTTTCACTTTAATGAAATCGAAGGTCAAATTCAGCTCACTGCATTATGGGATACAGTATTCCAATACAGCCCGGGCTGCTTGTACATTGGCAATTTTGCAAAATTTAAAAGGTTATCTGGAGAAATGTTTAAAAAAAGCTGCATTCTGTACAGAATATGCATATATGTGTCTCAGAATCTTCATTCACCATTTATCCAATCTATCTGCAATTTCACTTGGCTTTGTATTTATGCTAATGATTGTTTGGATATGGTAGATCTAGAAATAATTCCAAAGCGTCCTGCTTTTTAAAATTAGATTAAAGTCTTTGCTGAAATGAGTGTTGCGGAAACTTACTGTGTGGTAAAATTTTGTTATTCCCAGAGGCCCGATGGTTCGCATGCAAATGACCTCATTAGCATAGCTAAAAGCTTTTATTATAATTAGCATTTTCTCAATAGACTGCAGAAGTTTGGAAGGAACGGATCCTAAAAGACTTGCACGTTCACAATTTCTAAAACGCAGACATGACTTCTGTATAACTTTGAGACTTCAGAAAACTGTGGCCTAAAATCAGTCTAATGCTGGTGATACTGTATGGAACTGCAAAGGATATCCTTTGGCTTATTTTCAGTACGCTTCCTGGTAAGCAGCTGAAATAAAGGAGAGGTGTGCACGTACAGCACGTAGACTGGTTTGACTGCATGACAAGCTAAAAGGGCAAAAAGCTAATAGCTCTCTTTAGAACAGAATTCAATGCTGCTTGGCCTCCATCCATTAAACGTAACACACTGGCAATCTTTAGAAAATGCACCAAAAGCTTCATTTCAAGTGCTCTTAGATTATTCTAACTTTTATGCACTTGTGTGGGTGTGTGAACGGTGTGCATCATATTGTCACCGTGCTGCAATCGCATCTTGATGTCATTAGTTCACACAAGAGCGAGTGGTCGTTCCTGCCGATGACATGGTGGCGTTTCCTTACTGCACCGATAAGAATCGGAATATTGAAGGATGGAATTCTGCCGAAATTGGAACTCCTGAGCTCATAGGTAATCTTCAAGAGCTTGCTGTCAAATCGGTTCGGTCGCTCTCATGTTGAGCAGAGATACGGGGAAGGGGACAGTGTGTGCGTTATCTCGCTTTCCCAATCTGCAGGGCTGTTTAAATGGATACCTCCTAATCTTACCACGAGGCATCCAGCTCTGTCGCTTGGTGAGACTTTGGGTGGATGCGGCAAAAAAACCCTGAGAACCTGGCTGTGATAAATGTGTCGTGAGATCAGAAAGCGGTTTGTGCTAATACATCATTCTGGGTCGTTTCAGCAGATGCTTGTTGAGTGATTCTTTGACCGATGGAAACGGTGGCCACTTACGCCCGTTTTTAACCCATTTAACACATCATCCATCAATTTCCACTCAACTGCTGTTAATGGAATAATGTGACATGCCTTGAAAAACAGGCCTGTTTTAGGAAGCCTTCGAGCATAACAGAGAACTCTGAAATCTGTAGGCAACAGTAATATTTTTACTAAATATTTTTATTATTTTTATTAATATTTTAAATATAACAGTAATATTTACTAAATAAATATATTTTTTATACATTTTAATTATATTTGAAAATATAAATATAAAAATAGTTTGTATATGCATACAATTATATTAAACAATATTAATGGTTATTTAAAATATATTAATATATTTAAAAACATTTTACATATTTAAATGTTTTTAAATGTACACTTTTTTTATCAAAACACACACACACACACACACACCATTCACACAAGTGTAAAATATGTTCATTAATGATTCCTTAAAATATATGAATATACATATAAACATATATATTTAAATACATTTTATTTATTTATTTATTTTTAATACATTTACATTTTTTTTTACGTTTTTCAAAAATTTTATTATCAAAGACACCCACACAGACACACCTGTGCCAGAGTTAGTTGTTCATTAATAATGAACATATTTAAACAATTTATATATTTATGTTTAATTTATTATCACTATTTTCATAAAGTATCGTGTTAGAAGTTTCCATGTATAATTTATAGCAATAAAGATAATTTCTGCATTGTAACAAACCTGATTGGAAACAAAACTGAGAAATGTTGATTGATACTCAATAATAATGCTAAAAAAAAATAAAAAAAGAACTGCAATATATAAATACAGTTTGCAATAGCTTCAGCCATGAGGATAATAAATAAGGTGCTATGCATGTGTTATGCTACGAAAGAGACACCGAGCATGAGATGGTCTTGCCAGGAATGTGGCAGCAGGATTAGGGCAAGGGTGATCAGCATGCGGAGGATTCAAACCCCTTCCATTCCTTCCCTAAAAAAAGAGAAAACCTCAGGAGCGAGTGTGTGTGCTCTCACAGAGAGGACCGCGGGGGGTTAACGAGAGGGGGGATTATCACACACACTCTCTGACTGCTCTGATTGTCAGCAGATTCCTAATGAAGAGTTTAAGTTTCAGAAGAGGCTGCAAGGAGACTTCTGTGGCAGGCACGTACGTTCGGACTGGCCAACAGAGCCCGGCGGGGAGGGTCAAATCATCGGCGCAGGCTGGACACTGATGAGGCATATGGCTAAACTGTAATCTATCAGCTCCGGTCAAATTTTACAGTATCATACCGAATGCAGAGATCGCGAGCGGAGTGCAGCTGTTTAAATCTACACAATTCATACGGGATCTGTAAGTGCGAGGTAAAGACAAGCCACTGAGGTAATGTTAATACAATAACAAGATGTTTTTCTTGGCAAGGGGAGGCTGAACAGAGTATAGGTCAATAAAAGCCATGATTGTGGGAGAAAAAGACACAAGGCATTTTTATTATAATTGCTAATCTTACCTGTTCAACTTTTGCCAATTGAGACATTTCAATCTATCTATCTGTCTGTCCAACCATCTATTCATTCATCCATCTGTCCATACATCTGCAAGTCTTTCCATCTATGTCTATCTATTTCATGCCCCTAAACCTCTTCCTGGATAAAAAAAAAGTCTGCCACCAGAGGATCGGAACACAGGGGGAGCAAGGTGCCTATGGAGTATTTAGAACGAGTCAACTTCCAGAATCCTCCCAAAAAGAGTTCTAGAACATTCCATGGACTACATAACATGTACTGCACTTTCTGATTTTGACAGGAGCAGAGACGTCCTGAAGAGCAGGTTTAACAGGGAGAACGAGTCACTTAGAAGAGAGCATGAGACGAGACCAGTGGAGCAAAAATGGTGGGATAATGAGGCGATGTTTGCTGCTCTTGGCCCCAACAGCTGATGTTTGTCTTTGCGTAGTGCCCGGAGCTACGCCGAATGGAATCCTTGGAAACTCCAAACAATCCAATATTAAATTTCCTCTGCAATGCCACAGGGAGAGAGAATCATGCGTGGGGGGGAAAGGAAGGCAGTGGGGAGACGAGAGGATTGAGAGAAAGAGCGACAGAGAAAGAGAGAGCAAGACAAAATACACTCATAGAGGGTGAGAAGATGAGTTGTCAGGGGGGTACGGAGAAATTGAAAGAATGAAGGAGAGAGACCAAGAATATTCAGGGATAAAATGACAGGCTATATTGAAAGGAAAGTCTCTCTCTGGCCATCTCCAGGTCTGAGCCAAGTTTCGAACCCGCAGGTGCATCAACAACTGTGGCGGGCCGATGGCTTCCATCAGATATAGTGTTACCATGAAAGCTTCCATGTGCGCCTCAGGGAGACAGACACATTCCTCGGTGTATCTATAACATTTCAAATAACCCTCAGTCCAATTTCTGACTGTTTATTTTACTAAAATGGTAGCGTTCTTCCAAGGGGCCATTATCTAAATCAACTGTGCTGGTACGCCATGACTAGATCCACATGGAAACTCAATTTTTCATTAAATCCAAGTTTAAATTCATCCCAAATTTGATCATGCTTTTAGTTAATAAGGGTATAGATTTTACCATTCTTAAATCCACCGCCAGAAGAATGGGTGTGAAAGCGCTTCAAAAAACCCCCCAAAAACAACTTTTTCCCATTTACTTTACTTCCTATTTGCATCCTTTAGGTGTTGGAATTTTTTTTAGCAAAAAAAATAATAGATGAGATATATTATAGGTGTTGTCACATTTAACTTTGCTGTAAAATCCAGTAATTTCAATAGGATTTCACGCAAATAGATGTTTTGCATGAGGGTGTAAAATTTTGTACTTTGTTATTGGACCTCTCTCGCTTCCCTTGAGTTTTATCTCTTTAGCTCCATTGAGTTTTAACACCTTAAAGCATGTGGTGGGTTTGGTGGGGGGGTAACTGAGAATGAATCAGGGAATGTCACACCATTGCGATATGACTGGTTATGACTAGATATGTTCAGCAATGATTGGTTTATGCAATAAATCCTGCCTCTAGCACTTGTGGGCATTCGCAAATCAGTCTGAATGAACAATATAATGGAGTTAAAGGGAAGTAAGTAAACAACTTGCACACTTAAAAAAACAAAAAACAAAAACATGATCTGTGGGATGATCTGTGGGATGATCTTTTTAGTAAATAGTCATTTTAGATTATTTCGGTAATATAAAAATGATCATGCACAAAAATCTAAAATGAGCTGAAAGGATTTAAAAGGACTTGCTGAAAATAAGTTAAAATATATAAATATGACAGAATATTGAGTTTTTTTGCATTTGTGCAAATATTATATTATATTATATATGTTTTGTATACTAGAATTTTATTTTATTTTGAAATATCCATTACAATATGACAGAAAATCACATTTAATGCAACGACTGTAAAATCATACCTCTGAAGCAACCCTTGTGGACATATAGACTCCTTTTGAACCCCTACTATACTTCCATACAAAGCTCATGAAGGTGTTTAGTATGACACATATTAAGATAATGTGTGTGTGCACGTGTGCATATACGGCAAGCTCAGCAAACACACTCCAGTGGAACCCCACGGTCAGGACGTCTCCTCTGTAACGTACACACACCGCAGCTATGCAGACAGATCGCCCTGCGCTCTCGCTCCCAGTCTCTCTGGAGTTGTACAGAGAGGCCCTGGCCGGCCCCAGTGCTCTGCCCTGGCCATCTGGAGTACATTAGGGCTGGGGGGATATTGGATCCCCCTGCCGTGGCCGGCTGGATGGGTGGCCCGGCCGAGCGCAGCCCTTTTCAGCAGCCCAGCATGATTGATAGGAGGCCTCACTCACTGACTCCCGCTGCAGTCACCACACACTGTGACCAGAACACACACGCTACTACAAGCACTAGCTCAAAAACTATGACACGTGTATGCCAAACTGTGACACGCTGATTCCTGAGGAGATCGGCAAGCGAAGGCACGCTATAATGGGTGGTACTGTATAAAGTTTTATATCACCTGATTACATAACAGCACTTCATAACACCAGACCCGGGCTGCGAAACACAACAGATGTCGTCAATAAAACATGAAAGTTCATCACACGCAATAAATCAGAGTACTGGCTACAAAACTAAGGATTAACCTGACAAATTGGCAGTAAAAAAAGGCTGTAGTACATTTATATTCTGCTTGTATAGCTTGGCTATACTCATAAAAGCAAATAATCTCTCTGAACGAGAAAAGTACTTTTTTAGGAATGATCAACAAAAAATTATGAAAGATCAACGCAACAACAATGTTCTAAAACTAATTTGTTATATTTGTTAACCCCTCCACTAATTATTTAGTTGACTGACTCAAGAGTGTTTTAGTGCCATGTTGAAATAAAAGCTAATTTCAAATAACATGACAATAATGATATTTTAATAATATTTGAATTATTCTGTTTTAGTGTTACGTTAAAAAAGACATAAAATATAGAATAAAGTTGGAAAGTTATGAGAATAAAGATGTTTTAAGAAAAATCTATGAATAATGTTACATAAAACAATTAAAGTGTCACGTTCCAGCCCAACTCTATGTGTTTTTGTGTTATTTTCAATCTTGGACATGTCTCCGCCCATCCTGTATGTTGTCACGGTTTCCCATTCATGTCTCCGCCCCCTCATCTGTTGTCATGGTTGTTTACTCAAGTCTCCACCCAGTCGTCTAATCAGTGTGTGTATTTAAAATGTCCGTATGTCTCTGTATTTCTGTTGATCATTGTGTGTTCGGATTTTCCTGCCCTTGTAAGCGTTTCCTTGTTTTCAAGACTTAGTCTTTTCGTGTTCTCGTTTGGATTTCCTGTTATCGACCATAGCCCGTTCTCTACTCTGGCTTTAGCCTCGCCCCCTGGACACTGTTTGCTGTTAGATCGACCATTGCCACGGACACTGACCACGTTCTCGCCTTATCCTCTGATGCTGATGTTTACTGTTGCCAAACCTGCCTGTTATTACTCTGAGCCTGGCTTTTATTAAAGCTTTGCACAGGGATCCGCACGTTTCCTGTCTCATTCCTGACACTCAGCGTGCATTATATTATATTCTACTTCTAATCCCATTCAAAAACGCTTTTAATATTATTTTCAACTTATTTCATGACTGTTTTATGAATGACTGAATTTTCTAAATATTACAAATTTATTTCTGTAAAAGACATATTATGAAATTATCTTTTTTATACACTTATTATTAACATATTAACTATTAATTAAGAATTTTCCCTCAATAAACTCCAAGTTTATTGCTTATCAATATTTAATAAAGGTAGTTGTTAAGTTTAGGCATTCATTGGGTTAAATGAGCTAGAACATGGTCATTCAATATGGCAATAATAAGTCAACTATAAGTTTAACTATAAGGCAACTATACTAACAAACCAATATGCTAGCAATACGATGATAAGCAACTAGTTAATAGTGAGAACTGGACTTTAAAATGAAGTGTTGCTGAAATTACTTATAAAAACATTGACTTATTTTAATGACATTTTATGTTTATTTTAATATTAAAAGCACACACACAAAACCTTTTGTAGAATTACAAGAAATTTTGACCAGCTGGAACATTATAACCTATTCACCTAAAGCATCCTGCATAACTTTCAACTTCATGCAGCAAAGAACCCGTGATTAAAACACCTAGAATCTCTAAAGAACCATATGCATATGACCAACTCACTCACCTTGAACTGTGAAAAACGAACAAATAAACATACTATATATATATTTTTTATAAATTTACCCTGTACTGATCCATAAAAAAAAACACTTTTTTAGGAGTGAAGAAAAATAAAAGGTTAGTACAAGAAAATGTAAATGAAGTTTGCATGACTAATTGGCTAAGATTATAAATATAGCCTACCATAAAAGTTCATTCAAGTGCTCCGAAAATATCGCAAGAACTATTTCTAAAAGCAAGTTCAAGAAAAGTAATCTTCGCCCACAAAGTTGGCTAATAAATTGTCTTACGTCTGTGATGCGTACCTGCACGGCACACACCTCAGGTTAATCCCTATCTCATAAACGACAAGAAGAGAGGAAGAAAATTAGTGAACGTGGCGGAGACGAGGAAATTTTAAAAAAAGAAAGAAACAGGCGACATTTCGAGTAAATGGCATCCAAAACCCACTCCAATTATCTTTGGCAGCCATGCCAGGGAGGCTGACTTAATTAAAGTGAGTGGAAAGGGAAGGGAGGGGGGGGGAAGGAGAGAGAGAGGGAAGAAGTGATTGAGGGGGCAGAAGAGTGCGTATCAGCGCCAAGCACAAAGCCGAGCACCACCGCCGTCCACCACTCTTTCTCTTTTCAATTTCACTTCAAAGGACCAAGGCAAGAAATCATAAAAAGGGAGAGCGAGACGTTTTTTAAGCAATATAATTGCACTATTCATATCCAGTGTTTTTATCGTCATTCAGATAGGACAAAAAAATACATAAAAAGAGAATAAAAAATGATTTTACTCGCCGCTAAATCCCCAATAATCCTCTTGTGCTTTTCCAAGTCTGCCTTCGACGTTGACCTTTTCGCAGGAATCCTGTTGCCATGGAAACTCTCGCTGTGCTCCCCCTGAACGCACATCATTCTGTACATATTTCCGTCATCGCTCTGACAGAATACTCACGGTTGTTTAAGCGCAAATGTAGCTTGTTTTGCCCTCTAAACTCTTGGCTAATCATATTAGTATTCACAGAGACTAACTGACCGCGTTTTGCGTACGTGATTAACAGCACACGCTAACTCGCGAGTGATGTTTACAACGTCTAAACAACTTCCATTAGCACGCAAATGAATATTAATACACTAACTTCTGCTGTCAATCTGATGCTAGCTCAACTTCTTCATGCCTGGTCGACCCAGCAAGCGAGATATGGCGTATCTCTCCTTAGTTCATCAACACTTCGCCAGCTCCTCATGTAAATAAAATCTTGAGTATGAAATATATAGACAATGCCAAACAGGAGGCAGCTGGTCGCCGAGGGCCGTCCAGAAGGACTGTGGGTGGCAGATTTATAAATTCATCTATAATGTGTGACTTCAAAAATAAACTGCTTTTAACAGAGGACAATGGCTGTTTCATAATGGCTGTGATTTCAAAGCTACTTTTTAATGCCGTGAAGATGCTATAGAGTACTTGATGTATAAAAATAAAAGGAATACACATTTTAAACTACAGGGGATGCAACAATACACTTTAGATTATGGGACACTTACTAACTAGGGTTTTCCTTCTGCAAACCTTTCATTTGCTGCTTATTGCTAAGTAGATATGTTTAGGTATGAGTAGGGTTAAGGTAACTAGAGTTATTGTGCAAAACAAGTTTATATGTGCATTAAACGTACTAAAGAACCAATATGCAAGTAATATGCATAAGCAATTGGTGAAAAGTGCTAAAGTTTCTCTCAAATTTCTAACAAAAAAGAAGAAAAAAGAAACAGATGTACATATTTCACTGCAACCTATACAGATAAGGTTACTATAATAAATAAGAATATATATATATTTTTAAAATAACAATAAATGAAAATAAATAAATGGCAGATCCTATTTTGTTTTTTTTCTAAATTACACATTTTAAGTGAATGTAGGCATCACAACATTGTAATGTACAGTATAGAAATGAATTTTCATTTCGATATTGGCTAAAGATTCCATTTAATAGTATTAATACCATTTTGCAAGTCAATTTTATCATCCAACTGAATATCCAACATCAAATCATTTAAATAAATAAATAAATAATAACAATAATAATAAAAAAACACTGCACAGTGCTATTTCGGGACATTAAGTATCTGATTATGCTTTTTTCGCTGAAATTTTGTGTATGAAAGTGCCACAAGTGTTCGCCCCATTGTGCATTTCAGGTTTTGTGCCTGTTTGGATACCTGTTTAATATATTTTATATCATTGTGGATGCTGCAGGATGATTTTTTAATGAAGCTTCAGATTTAAAACGATGTTTGCAGGCTGAGCGCTGAGAGAGGCTCTATGGGCCAGACTGCTGTGGGCTGGAGCTGGAGCCAGGAGATAAGACCGACTCCAGCCGGCTTGCTTTAGGGGACAGCGAAGGGCCCAGTAACTTGACAACCACTATTCTGTTTAGCTGAGATCATATTGGTCTATTTCTTCTTTCTCTTTCTCAGACTAGACCACTTTTTTTAGTCTGACTTACAACATTTAACCACTTCTGTGTTTATTTGATCACCCTGTGATTTTGCAAGTTCTCTTACTTAGAAATCATGGAGGCGTCTATAATTTTCAGCATAGGTGCATTTCATCTGTGAGAGACAGAATCTAAAAAGAAAAATCCGGAAATCACATTGTATGATTTTTTAACTATTTATTTGGGAACTACTGTGTCAAATAAGTATTTGATCACTTGAGTCAAAAAAAAAATTATATTTGGTACAGAAGTCTTTGTTAACAATTACAGAGGTCAAACTGCTCCTGTAGTTCTTTGAATTATATGTATCGCTGCGTCCGAAATCGCTTACTTCCCTACTATATAGTACGCGAAAAACAGCATGCGAGGCGAGTAGTATGTCC
>JAUMHP010000059.1:10329503-10345562 GCA_032361065.1 Enteromius trimaculatus
TAAAAGCTCAAATAATCTAGAAACTTGGAGCAAATTTTTCTCATTTTTATCCACGACACAATGGTAATTTTATTCCGATTTTTTTATTAACCCAATGTCTTCGGCAGCTGATTTCAGGAGTATCAGCATGGGGTCCAAAGCATGAAATCAGAAAGACAGTGATAACTTGATAAAGTCTTTTTCACTTCGTGATTTTCACTTGTGGATTTAATTTACATCTGAGGAATTTATTAAGTCAGTGTGACGGTACCGTAAACGTACCAAAATTCTGTTTGCATGGCTATTTGAAGTTTTACTGTTTATGATATATCTGACCTTTTAGTGACTGGCTTTATAAGCTGTAGGGAAATGATTAACAGGGGGAAAGTTTTCTCTTCCTTTGCTATTCTTGGTATAGGTTTTATTTATTTATTAATATGTTTTATTTATCTGTTATTAAAAAAAACTTCCCAAGTGGATTCAACTATATTTTTTATTACATGAATACATATTTCATTTTGTGTTTTAGCGGGGTACTATGAAGTTTTATTTCTAACATCATACAATTTTTGACCACTTGTTACTTATTAAAGGCATGCTTTATTTCCTACTTTAGTCGGTTTTGGTATGAAAATAATGTTACGCTCAAACCCGGACATTGTTAAGGAATTCAAAGAGACTTATTTATGGGTAAAACGTGCTGAGAAGTTACTCTGGGTGCTAAATCAGCCTGGAGTTCTTTTGCTGTGCAGCTTTAATTCTGTGTTGTGGTATGCAGCCCTATAGTCCCTCAACATCTTTTGTTAGTCGCTGAAAGCTGGTGATCCACAGGCCATCAAGGCACTGCTCTCTGGATCAATATACGTGTCCATCAGTGTGGCCTGCTCTTTTAGGCCACACAATGGACAGTTCTCCAAACAGCACTTTATTTATATGTGCCTTTCGAGAAAATGAACTGCTGCCGCCTCTGCTTTTCTCTCCTGTCCTTTTCTTTTCGCGTTCTGTTTTCTCCTCACTCCATCTCAGCCCCTCGGTGGCTGTATTTACACAGACTTAATAGCAACTTGAATTATCAAGTGTTGCTTCTCAGTGTCGTTTCAGCTCTATAGCAGCAGCTGTGCTTAACTTTCACCTTTTGTTTCCTATAATTTAGTACATTTTTTGGGATACTTTGGTTGTATTATTTAAGAAACGCATGCATCTACAGCACTTGAGCACTTTGTTACTTGAGCAGCACTGATTAATGTCAGTATTCTTTTTCTTTAAAGTTCATCAACTTTTTTGATTTATGTAGGAGTAATTTATTCTGAATTTTTAATGGGTTGTATGCTTAGAATCAGTTTGTAGTCACATGTTAAGCCATTTGTGCAGCTTAGAAAGGAAGTTTTTCTTGGCTGTGAGGTCTAATACTTTCCTGTTTCTGTATGCTGTCATCACAAACACTTACAAAAAGGTCTTCAGATCACGCATTAAATTACTAACCCAACTCAAAAATGATACACACCACCACTATCGACCTGAACTGACAATAAAAGTTGTCTAGAAGTTGAAAAAAGTGCATGTAGCAGGCTTATAGAGAAAGAAAAAACTTGTGTAAGTGTAACAAACTCAAATTGGCCCAAAGTATGCCCCATTGTTTAAACTATGTCGTCTTGAATTAAGACCAAAACATAAACAGGGACAAAGCACGACTTCAGGAAACTTTAAGTCACACATGTGTCGTTTACCTCACCAATTGTTGGAGTAATTAGTTAGCGCTGGCTCGTCAGTCATCGGAGGTGTAAACCCAGTCCAGTCATCATGTCATCAGTCAGCAGCTCCAGTCAGTCAACGGGGCGGGTCTCGATCCGGATGGCGCTCTGTTCAACACTCATACTGCCTGAAACGACAGAGACATGACTCTGAAACCTGTAGATCTCAACTGAAATGCCATTCCGTCATATAACCTGTGAAACTATTCATTTTCGTCGCGGATTTGTATTGCCGATAGTCTGACAGAACAGCGATGCGTTTGTTTATCTTCGTGGATTGAATTCGACGTGACACGTAAAATGACAAGACACTTCATCAAGCTCTTTTGGGTTTTTGGGATTATATATAATATTGAAGGTAAGCACACAGTAAAGCTTAATTAAGTGTTTTGTTAAGTGAAGAAATCCTTTAATTTAGACAGACTATTTATTTATGTATTTAAAAAAAAAAAGTTTTTCCAATGCATACAATTATTTTTCTCTAAGTTATTTCTAAAGATAAACGTGTTTTTAGCTGCTTACTGTTTTTGCGACAGATATGTATATATGTAATTTTGTTATTATTGTACACTAATATCTAGAAAGTATAAGTTTTATTTATGCTACTGGTTGTGAAACAATATAGGCTAAATTGGGAATTTTATTTAATTATTTCGATATTATTGTTGATATAACACTGATGACAATAAATATATTTGTGTTGTGATCTAAATGATCACATATTCTTTTATAACTATATATGTTCATGTTCTCTTCAGAATAAATGGATGGAAAATGTTAATTACTCAGAATACATAACTTGTTACTTTGCCTTTAATCCACATCAGCTTCAAGTTAACGTGTTAAAAGTATAAGATACATGTAAGCAACAAATTGTGAAGTTTTATTCACAGGCTCACTTTCCAGCTGTTTCCAGAAGCTCTGGTAGACTGACACAGGCCTGTTTCTAATTTAATACAGAATCCATCTTTATGCAAAACACGTGTTTATTATTTCCCTAAAACAACAAGCCTCTCAAAAGCCCATGTAGAATGTCACAATATACTGTGGAGAGTTTAGCATAGCTAAAACTTTCAGCGTTTCCTTCAAATTCCTCTAGTGAAAATGACATAGCAGGACTGTGAGACTCTTGATTTCCTCTCTCTCAGGAAACAACCCCATCAGAGACAATAGAAACTTTTAATAGTAGAACACATTTTTGCCAAGAATGTAGTGCTCAGCTCCTCTATTGTGCACTTGAATTGCCTCCTCTTTTCATGCATTGGGAAAATACATAGTTTTTTTCAGTTCATGTTTAACAACATTATTTATGTTTATTATTAATTAAAGGCCCCCCAAATCCGACAGACAACAAGGAGTTTTTGTACGACCAAATCAAATGCTTTTTTTGTTTCAAGGACACCCTCTCATGCTCATGTGATTGGCATGTTTTGGCGTGAGAGTACAAAGAGACATTGTAGGACATTGTAAGTGGGCCAATAATAGCAGAGGGCCATTTCTGCACTTGGTGCACAGGTGACGGATGTCCTGCTGGTCTATGACTTTGTTTGTGAGTTCTGGGCCTTTGTTCCTCTCTTTGTGCCTTCTGCTCTGACTCCATTTCCTTTCCGTACAGGAAATGCGTTTCCTTTACTCATCGCGGGGTCATCTTGCCATCCTAAACAAAAGAATTCAACAACCTCTCCGGATTGGAATTTAGAAATGTATATGTTTAATGGAAGTCGCTGTTGTTTGATTCTCCCTTTTCGGTTCTCCAGGTTCCAGGCCTGTTTTAGATAGCAGCCTGCCTCGTATCGTCCACCATCCCTCTGATGTGGTGGTCCGGGTGGGCAGTCCGGCCACACTGTCCTGCAGGGCAGAGGGCAACCCTGAGCCCACAATCCAGTGGATCAGAAATGGCCAGCCTCTTGACACGGACAAGATGGATGCACAGTCACAGCCTATCGTTTTGCCAGAAGGGAGTTTATTCTTCTTCAACGTCGTCCAAGGTCGAAAGAGTCAGTCCCATGAAGCGGTGTACGCCTGCGTGGCTCGCAACAGCGCTGGAGTCGCGATAAGCAGAAATGCCTCTCTTCATATAGCAGGTATGAAATATGACAAAGTGCGATGCTTTCCATTATTAAAGGGATAGTTCACCTGAAAATGAAAATTCTGTTAATATTTACACTAATGCTGTTCTTAGCATAAAATAACATATTTTCAAAAACATTTTCCATACAATGAAAGTCAATAGGGGTCCAAAACAATCTTAAAGGTCAGTTCCCGCATAAGTTCACCTGTTTGAGGCCGACAGACCTTGATAAGAATGAGTGACCCATCAAGACCTACTGAAGGAACGAGAGGGCGAGGAAGCTTATTAAGATGCTTCAAGAGATTACTAGAGATCAGATGTCAAAGTTTGCCTTCCTGCCCGAAACAAACAGAGCACTAATTGAGCTCTGACAGCATGCTGTGTTTGTAGCCCAAACAGATTCCTCAGCTGGCTCGTTTACTCTGCATTCCACTGGATTGGAGCAGTACCAGATTGAGGCATTAAATCAATTGTTGCACACAATGAATTTGTGTTGTTGTTGTTGTTTTTTTTTAACATCTTTTCACTGCTAGACAATTTGAGACACGACCAAGCTACGTCCAGAGGGTTGACAATAGGCCTTGATTACTAAGCTGAAGGGTGTTAATGATAAATTAGACATTTGTTCTCTAAAATGTAGCAAGAGATTGTTAGCCTTAACATTACATTTTTGAAATGTCTGATCATTTGCATTTAAACTACTTTCAAATACAGTTAAAACAGTGCAGCTGTGAATAGTTTTACAATTCAAAATAACATCTTTCCTTTTTATTATACTTAAAAATGTATTTTATTACTGTGATGGCAAAGCTGGATATTCAGCATTCTTTACTCAAGTATTCAGGGCCAAATCAATCTACTATGCTGAGTTAGTTCTCAAGATTGAGCACACACCTTTGAACAGCAGTAACTGTATTACACTCATTCTGACAGCATGTGTGATTTTCAGCTTTGCGAGATGAGTTCCGTGTGCAGCCCAGTGATGTGGAGGTGGCGGTTAACGAGGTGGCTGTGATAAACTGCACCCCACCTGTTGGACATCCTGAGCCCAACGTAACCTGGAGGAAAGACGGGATCCTCCTCAACAGCACCACTGAACATTACACAGTAAGTGCACAACATACTCTAATCTGACATTGTTTTGTTCTTTAGTGGGTTTGATTTGTCAGCCAAGGTTTTTTTCTTCAGAACTTCCCTGTGTGTGTCTGTAGAGGGCAGTGTGACACAGAAAGTGTATCACAGAGCTAGACCCTGAACAGTGTTATGTGCCTGGATGACAGTATGTTTCTGCGTATCTGCATGTATAGGAACTGAATGGTAAACTGATCATTGCACCAGCCCAGAAGAATGACTCTGGAGTTTACAGCTGTATCGCCTCAAACACAGTTGGAGTGAGAGAGAGCCGAGCGGCTCGGCTGTCTGTATTAGGTGGGACTCTACTTTTTGCTCTAAAAGAGTATGTATGAATAACATATTAAAGCACAGAGACTCATACATCTAGCCTTCTTCCTCAGCTAAGCCAGTGTTACTGCGTAAACCAGAGGATGTTTCAGTGCAGCTTGGAGCATCTGCACAGTTTTTCTGTGAGGCCGATGGAGACCCCATGCCTTCTGTAGAGTGGAGCCGAGAAAAAGGACCCCTACCCAATGGCAGGTCAGATCATGTTTAATAATAAAGAATTAGTATATGTGACCCTGGACCACAAATAAAAATATAAGGTTAAACGTTTTTCAAAATTAGGACAATATTTGGCTTAGATACAACTACTTGAAAATCTAAAATCTGAGAGTGCAAAAAAAAAAAGAAAAGAAAACCACTGTGTCCAGATGTAGTTCTTAGATACGCATATTACTAATTAAAAAAGTTTATATATTAACAGTAGGAAACTTACAAAATATCTTAATGTAACATTAATTTTTCTTAAAGTCCTAATGGTTTTTGGAAAAATTAATAATTTACAATGTAATTTTGGCTATTGCTACAAAAATACCCCAGCGACTCAAGAGTGGTTTTGTGCTTCAGGGTCACATATAGTAATATAGTCCCCCTGCAGTGCCTGAAAGAAGCTCCAGGGCTCTGCAGACTCCCAGTTAAAAAAAAACCCATATGCATAAGGATTGTGAAATTCCTTACCATTTTTAATCTTCCACTACAATCGCATTTGCCAGATATTTAATCAACCCCGACCACAGTCTGCAAATCCACTATGTGACAGCTCAGGACATGGACAAGTACACCTGCACTGCGGAAAATAAGCTTGGGGTGTCTGTGGCCAGCGCACAGCTTCTTGTAGAGGGTAAGAATGCATGTAATCAGTCAAGAAACAGGACTTTCTTCCCAGCAAGCCAATTGTTGAGGTAAGTGATTACTGGCTAATATATGTTACAGATGTAGGAAGCACCAGACTGATAGACCTACACAAGGAGCTATCTGCCTTACGCGTGAGCCTGGAGAACGTCACAGTAATGAGTACTGCCTCCAACATGTCTCGAGTCATGTGGAAGGTAAAGAAGTTTTCAATAATTGTATTTCTATTTTCATTTTAAGGAGGCATCACGTTACCAGTGTTTTCTCTTCTGTTGTTTTTCTGTTTGTAGCTGCAGTCGTCTGTGTCACAGCCTCATTATCTTGAAGGCTTTGAGGTGCTGTATCGCTCTCTCCTGCCGGCCAGCTCAGACTGGACAGCTCAAAAGGTTCCTCAGCCTGGCCTTCACACACACGTGGGACCTCTGAAGAGAGGCTACAAGTATGAGTTCAAAGTCAGGCCCTACGGCAGCAGCCTGTATGGCAGGGAGAGCAACACCAGACACTTACGAGTGCCAGAGATAGGTGAGAATCAAGAGCATGTAACGGTACCATGGTACAAAAACGGTAATAGCATGCTGCTTTATTAATGATTACAATACTCATACACCATAGTATTTGAATGATACTCCAAAGTAAATCATAAAACTATAAAGAATGTGTTATTTAAAACAAAATAAACGTAAAATGAAATGGATTCAATTAATATAAAATGCAATAATAAATGAACTGCCAATGGAACTAGCACTTGAAGTGCTAAAATAACTAAAACTAAGAAATAAAAAATGAATAAAGGCTTTATACTTATATTACCAAAAAAAAAAAGATACACCAAATTTACTAAATTAGTAAAACTTGAACTAAAACTACAAACAAATATTAACTGTAAAACTATCTAAATTATACAAAGTATTGATGCTAAAATCTAGCTTGCCCATCACAGAAATTATATTTAATATATATAAAATATTTATTAATACTATACTATAAGATATTAATATACTATATATTAATACTATAGAAATGCTTATTTTAAATGGTAACATTATTTTGCAATATTAATGTTTTTATTGTATTTTTGATCTACTAAATGCAGCCCTAGTGTGCATAAGACACTTCTTACAGAAACATAAAAAATGTAAACCGTTGGACTATTAAAACCATGTGCTAACTGTAACCATGTGCCTTGTTCTCAGTCCCCAGCGCACCACCTCAGGATGTCTCCATAACAATGCCCACTGACCGTAACGACACTGTGCTCCTCAGCTGGGAGCCTCCACCTCACGACACTCACAATGGAATCATTCAGGGATATCAGGTATTACTAGTTTAAAGGCACTCATTGTGAAACAATTATAAAAATGCCCAGAGAGGCTTTCTTTCCAGTAGATATGAAGAAACTTGTAAGAGACAATAGATTGTTTTCTAAAAATGTATTTCATTAAAATTCATAATTATCTTAAAATAATTCATATCTTCAGCCTCAGACTCTTTGATCACATATAAAAGACATGACCCTGCCAAAATCAACTGTTTCAGATAGACTAGCTGCTACAACACTTATTTAATGTTTCTATTAGTTTCTAACCACAAAATTGATGCATATTTTCTGCTGATGTATTTACTTTGTAATATCAGAGACTACTGTACTATAACAGTCTACTATTGTGATATTATCCATATCATGTTGACCTAAAATCACATTAATTTTTTTCTGTTGTGTCTGACAGGTGTGGTGTGTGGAGTCAGAGAAACAGAATTCATTTAACTGGACGGTGGACAGTGGAACACACAGTATTGAGATCAGCACACTGCAGCCCGGAAAGCTGTTCTGGGTCACGGTGGCTGCTGTTAATGGGGCGGGAGTGGGGGTCCAAAGTGACCCATACAAACTGCTCATAAGTAAGTGAAGAAAACACTAAGGTATGAAACAATCATTTTAAAGTGCAATCTACTCAATATGTTTCCTGTTGCTTTCTTTTTACCAGAGTCAAGGCAGGAGGTGACACCTTATCAGACAGGCATACTCAGTATGTCTCATTTCCTTGCTGTGATCAAAGAGCCTGTATTCATTGGCAGCGCTGGCACCCTCCTGTGGTGTGTTTTGATGATTACTGCCGTGTTTTTGTACAGGAGACATGTCCGACCCAACAACCTGGGAGGGAAACACTCAGGTAAGCTATAAAAAGTATCCATTTACTTCCTTTTTCTATTCATGCACAGTCACAGTTTTCATTGTCTCTTTTATTTATAGGCTTATATAGACTGGAAAGTGAAGATCTCATCATCAAACACAGGTAAAAAAATAATTAAATAAGATGTTTGATTTAAAAATACAAACATGGAAGCACGGCGTAGTACGCAGATGATTTTTATAAAGAGGCTCATCATGTGAGAAAAAATGTGGAAAAAATCGAAATATTGAGATAAATACATAAATCTAAATTATGATGTACTAAGCTATGTAATACTATACTTATAAAATAGACTTCCATAAGTCACCATCCTTATAATTTCCTTTCTAGAATGGCAGCACCAGACTCTCCGTGGATCTCTGGAGGCTGGAGGCCAGATTCCAGCAGTGAGCCCAAGCAGGGCCTATGGACCCCGAGTCAAGAGAACTCTGGCTCCCGGAGGACCAGTAAGTCACAGTTTTAGCTTAAATACATAGTAATAACCTCGCCTTTAGTTTTAGCCCTCAGCAATTTCCCTTTTTTCCACTCGTCATCTCTCTGGATGACAGATACGTCCTTCAAAACACTGCCTTTCACCCCTGAAGTCACGAATCTGCAGAGTCCTCATCAACTTTAATTACCGTTGACATCTTGGCACATTATGTAAATCAGTCTGTTTTTTACCTCCCTACTGACAGCTCTGCCCATTACGGCTAAAAAGGACCCCAACCCCCTGCGGTCAGCCGTCCCGATTGTACCAGACAATTGCGGCGTCTATGGCACCTTTTATGTGGATCTGACCGGCAACGGACTGAAGACGTTTAATAGTCCAGGTCGCTGTCCCAGAATGCCTCACGGAAAATCTCAGCTGCATAACTCCGAGACCGTTCGAATCATCGAACCCATCGTCAAAACTGCCGTCGTGAGGGAAGTGCAGGCGTTGCCATGGAAACGTGCCCTCCCTGCCCAGCCCAACATGGGAGTTCTGAAGGAATCGTGGGAGAAAAATTACAAGCGTGGTGAGACATCCATTTATTCAGCGAGTCCTTCACATTCATTTCATCCAGCAGTAACATGTTATCTTATGCGATCTACTTCCAGAGCTGCATGCGGTAAAAAGTGCCCCATTAATGCCTGTAAGTCAACAAGCACTGGCAGTATGCAGTGCACCGAGTAACCATCAGCAAAGCAGCAGATTCAGTCAGCACCCTGCAGGTTTGAACATCAGAGCGTCTCGTGTTTAAAATGCTATTCTCATTACGCAGTCTATTTATTAGAACTCTTCTCAAGCTGGTCTACATTCCCTCAGGTGGTGTATCAGAGCCTGTGAAGCCGCTGAGTTCTCCACGTATCCTGCACTACTCGGCTTCCCTGCAGCTGGTGGACATGTTACCCAGCCCTCCGCCTCTTCCCATGGAGGACAACCACAGCCTCAGCTCAGAGGACGAGTGAGAAGCACACCTACACACAAAGCAAAATTTTAATGCGCAGGGTTTTTATTTTATTTTATTTTATTTATTTATAGTCAAGTAGAACGTGTTGGCAAAACTTTATAATAAGGTTCAATTGGTTAACTTTAGGCAATGCACTGGAACAATATTTAATCTAAATTAAAGGAGTAGTTCACCCAAAATAAACATTATATTCTCTTTTAGCCACGCCCCATGTCAGTGGGCTCCAGTAATGCAACATTCTTTCTTCTACAGCACACACAAAAGCTATTTTTAAGTCATACAGGTTTGGAATGACATTAAAAAGGAGTAGCAGAATTTTAATTTCAACCATATAAATGTTACTTTCTAAATGCATAAATACATTTTAACATTTCAAATTGTTTAAATCACTGTTCAGTTCAAGTAATTGAACTGTAAAGTGGTGCCATCATGTGGCTTAAAGATTATGTATGCACTTAAAGATAACGTTATGCACAATAATTGAAAGAAGCACAAATGAGACAATAATAATAAAGGGGTTATGAATGAATGAATGCAGGAAAGAAAAAATTTGGTCTGGAAAGACTTTGTTTTAAGACTTTTGCAGGTGTCTGGGGAAATCAGAGCACAGTATTTGACATCCGAAAGTACTGTAGATGATGAGATCACTGGGGTCTTTCTCTCAGCAAGAACTTCTGAGAAGCTATAAATTCAACTATTTTCTTTCTATTTTATCTCATAGCTATCTAGGGGAAACGGTTAAAGATATGAAAGTGATCTCATTTGTGATTTTTCTTCCCTGTGGGCAACATTACTCAGCAGAATGCTTTGAAGATTTATCTTCCTATTTAACAGAGCTCGATTCCATCTTGGTGCACAGGAAAATACTAGAAGTCTTTCTTCCCACAGTGGTTTCTTAAACGGTGATAAACTTCAGTGTTTCACCATTCTGTCATAGCAGGATGCTAGTGGTGTAAAATGACTACTGCCACAGAGCTCAAGATTTGTGTCTGTTTCTCACAGACCTGTGAGGGGTTGTGCCCTTGCCTGTCTGTAATGACGGTGTCTGTGACAAAACCATGTCATTACACCGTGAGAAAGGAGAAGTCCACTACTGTCTCTCCGCTCTCAGACTAAAAGACTAGAAACCAATTTAGCTGGTAGCTCAGCTCTAATGGACAGGGAGTCTGAAGGGGAAATGGCCCACACTATTTATTAGAAGATCTGTAAGTGAACGGAAGCATTTCAAATGCTGTAGGACACAGACAGGAAGCTTCTTCCGGCAAGAGGCTGGAGGCATCATAGTATAAGAGAAAGAAAAAAGAAGAGATACAAACACCTTCCTAAAGCAATATTTTATATAATAATTTTAGGTATAGTTTTAAATGTATTTACCGGTCAAAGAAAAAATGATTAATATGATCACATCTGATCCCTCAGATCTACCAGATCCACTAAGTTGACAGTTGATATCGGCTCTCAGCAGTCTGTGTGTGCTGCCTCTGGACTCCAGGGTTCCGCTACGGTTACTACAGGATGTCCAACCCACCACAGCCTATCCCAGCCAAGCCCGACCTATAGCCACCTGTCCACGGCCTCCTTCTGTCTCTCCACTGACGACTACCAGGACACCACGCTCAGTACTCAGGGCCACACTCAATACATGGAGATCAGCCCCAAACCACAGGGACAAAGGTAAAAGAACATCTGGGGGAACATTTATGAGAAGGGAGTATCAAGACAAAGGCTAATTGTGATGTCTTCCAACAGTGTGTCCAATCAAAGTTCTCCTTCAATGCCCCGTCCGTTTTCTCCCACACCCACGTTTGGTTACATCTGTGGGCCTGTGGACCGGGAGATGGATGACGAGCAGGAGTCTCAGGCGGTCAGCCTCAGGAGGGCCACGCTGAGGAGCACGCCCTCATCTTGTTGCAGCGAATGGGAGGGTTCGTTGTGGAACGGCTGGGGTTCGGTGTCTGAAAGCAATGTGACAAGCGCTCGAACCAGTATCATAAGCTCCTCTGACTGCTCGTTCATAAATGATGCAAACTTTGCCCGTGTCCTGGCTATGACAGCTGAATCCATGAGCGGTACTTTATCAGGCAAGATATAAACTCTCTTTAATCTTTGTACACTTTGGTTTTCGTTTATAATACCATGTAAGTTCTAAGGCTACATTTACACAAGTGTGCTTTCATTTTAACTTCTGCTGCGATTACGCCTGTCGTTTACAGTACTCTGGCATTTTCAACCCTTAAAAACTGAGACTTCTGAAAATGCTGCAGACTCCTATTTAGTTTGAAAACGTACCTATATATCTATACATATCTATGGTTTTACCTGCATAAATGGTCATGTGACATACGTGTTCGGGTTGTGTAGTGTAGACGAAGATCGTTTCTGAAAACGCCAGTGTAGACGAGGATCGTTTTCATGTTAAAACAAAAAGGCAGTAGTGTAAACTGGGCCTAAGTTGGCTAACAGCAAGTACACATGCACTTGTCAGAAATGTCCACTAGGTGGAACCATCTGCTCACACTATCAGCAGCTCCACACAGATTCACCATCCCTGAAAGCTCTGCCAATTTCCACAAAAATAAAATAAAACAATGTGCCTGCTAAATATTTTCACTAATTTTAATCAAGCCTTCTGGCGCCAATAAGTTCGTAGTACTCTTACTGCTGCTTAAACAAGTTCTGCACATTTCTTCTGGGCAAACTTGTAAGTTATTTATAAAGCTGACCACACGAGTTCCCATAAACTGCAATCACATTTCACTTTACTTTGATGCTCACCAGCAGGGCTGTAAAATTATTCTGCATCATTTGCATAGACAACAAAAAAGCATTATGTAAATACTCTCTTGCAGTTAAGTTCTTTTGAAATGATTCATAATTATGTAAAACGTAAACAGTCTATATGGTGCAAACGAAGTATTTTGCCACTTAAAATGTTTTTATGCCTTTGCATTAAATCACAAGGCAAGTGGTTTTTAGTCTATGCAAAGATAGAACTAGAAAAACGTTTCACAAAAAGCCGTTTGCTAGGGTTTAATGATAGATGAAGACCGTGCTTTTAGACACTCGGGTTGTCAAATTTTAATGAAACATGTTCATGGTTAACTTGATAAACTACATCTGTCTTCAGCTTGAGACCGGTACATTATAATAGCAAAATGAAGATAAATAGGAGAAAAGCTCTAGCATTATTTGATTTGATATTTTGTTATCTAATGCAATCAGATGTTTGAAGTGTTATTCCAGCACTTTTTTGGAACGTTGCATAACTAGGGAGGAGAACTGTATTTGGGATGAGAGTTTATATTGTCAGATCAGATTCATGAGGCACTGCAGCATTACGCTTCCCAATGAGACAGTGAAAAATAGCAGTGCTACTTTGGTACAATGAGAAATAATGGGATTTGAGGGCCTGTCTGCAAATTGTCTGAGCTCCCCCCATCCTCTCTGAAGTTTCAGCAAATCAATCACGGCTTTCAAAAGAGAAACCTACAGGGACTTTCCTCTCTACATTTGCTGATTGTTTCCCCCTTTCACTCTCTCCCTGTCTATCTTTCAATCTCCGTGAATGCATCAGGTTAAATGACTAGTACATTGTAACTGATGAGTCCAGCGCCGTTGTGCGTTATCGTTCAGTGTTATGATGCAGAAATTGACTTGTACGCCTTTATACGTGTTAATAGATTGCTTTTCGTTGTTTGTTTTCTACCTATGTGCATGCGCATGCATTCATCACCCTTGATTTCTTTCGTGATGTGTGTGTGATCCTGCATTTTCTGCAGATTTCTCCCCGCCTGCATCCCCCCTGAGTGTTCTGTTCCCCCCTCGAGAGTGTTTTGGAGAGGTGGAGGCGCTGCCCGTGTGGGACTGGAGCACCGCGTGGGTGGAGGAGTTGGAAGCCCAGTTTAAAGCCTCCAGAGAGACCAGAAGAACCGCCACATCTAGCCGACACTCAGGCATTGAGCACTGGAGAGGACATCTGGAGACCCCCTCACACCGATGATCGACATGCACATGCCTAGAGGTGAATTATGGACTACATTTCCCTGCGTTCCTCAGGGCTCCCTCCTAATCCTTGTAGTTTCTACGGGTTTGGGTATGTAGCGAGGTCATAGAAGAACACACTGCTGCAAAGGTACAGTAGGTGCAGTTTATATGCCACTTTCCATATGGACAGTTGAGTTGTACCACACCATAATAAAGACTATTGTACAGGAAGTTCATATTGGCATTCAAAGAAATGTAAATAAACCAATTTTATTTAATAATCCTCCACATACGATTTTATAAAAACATATACACTTTTATATGACAGAGTTATCTAAAATACACAGGAAATATTATACAAGATGTTTTTGTATTTTAGAGTCTTTTATTATTATTTTATAATTAAAATACATTTCTTTATGTTTTTTCTTATTTTATTTTACACTGAAAATGTTAGTTAAGTTTGCATTTAAATTGGAATATAATTGAACTAAATGTTAGCAATTTTAGTTAATTTTTTCATTTGTATTTTATTGTTTTTAGTGTGTGTGAACGTAGTTTGAGTAAACACTGTTTTAGCTCTGTTTTTTTTTTTTACCCATGTTATAAATATTCCTCAGAATCGCTGCATTACTAAAAAGCCACAGTTTAATTATTTCTATTTTTACTAATTGCCTTTTTAAAGTTAATAAAAAAGATTATAAGTGAACATTTTAATCGCACGCCTCTCGTTTACTATGACATATGTATGTGTTTGTTGCATTTGTGTCCAACTGTCTCGTAGTTAAGGGAGCACAAGAGGTCTGTCAAGAGAACATGTACGGCCCTCCAGAGCGCTAATCCTCACCGCAAGCCAACAGAACCAAATCAGACAACCCTAGACACCCGCTGGACACACACACACTCGCAGAAAACACAAGTGACCATGGCATGACTGCAGAGGGATTATCGCTTGTCCCCTTCTCTCTCTCCCTACAGCCATATGCTTGGCACAAAAACACACCTCCCCCATTACACACTTTTATGCGTGTGCACACAAACACACTGTTCAGATCTACAGCCTTGAATTTGTCTATGGCCAAAAAGGCATCTTTTTATAGCCTGCTGGTAATCCTTTGACCCAGTTTGCCATGCAAGAGCACACTAAAACGATACCAAGTTTTGCTTTTCGCTTGCTCGGTTTCTTTCATTCATTTGTCACAGAAGAGCACCCCACATTTGTCTGCAAGGATTATTTTGCATGAAATAATTCTTTCTTATAAAATGATTATGTTTTTAGTAGTACGCTTGCTGATAAGCGATTGAGATTAAATATTCAACAAAAGTGCCTTTTTTCTACCTCAATACACGAGGTAAAAATAGTTGCAAATACAAGAATTAGTTACAGTTGTGAGAAATAAAAGTATACATTCTAATGTAAACTAATATAATAGCTAGTAACAAATACGCAAAGTTATTCCAATTAATAGACATAAAGGTGAAAGCGTGAGAATTTGTTTCTATTATAATGTAAAGCCTCAAATGAATTAGATATAAAGACGCAAATATGAGAAATAAAGTTGCAGTTGTGGAATAAATAAATACATTTTCAAATACAAAAAATAATAAACTTGAGAAATAGTCTCAAATGTGAAATATAAAACTGCAACTGTGGGACAAAAATAAATGCAAATATGAGAAAGTCAATTGTGTGAATTAAGTTACAATTCTGAGATAAAAATCTGAAACTGTAGAAGAATTGGTATTAGGATGTAAAGTTGCATATTTGTGACAAAATCAACTGAGAAATAAAGTTTCATTTGTAAAATAGAAAACGTTGTAGTGCTGTCAAACAATTAATGACATCCAAAATAATATTTATACAGTGCTCTCCATAAATATTGGCACCCCTGGTAAATCTGAGCAAAGGTGGCTGTGAAAATAAATCTGCGTTGTTTATCCTTTTGATCTTTCATTCAAAAAATGTACAAAATTCTAACCTATCATTAAACTATTAAAATGGGGAGAAAAACTCATGATGAATAAATGTTAATAAATGAATGTAATGTAAATAAATGTTAGCCACAATTATGTTAATGTCCTTTCCCCAAGCTAACAGCTCTGAGTTTTCTCCTGTAATGCCTGAGAAGTTTGGAGAACACCTGATAAGAGAAAAGAGACCCTTCCTTCATGCAGAATCACTCCAGATCCTTCAGAATACCAGCTCTGTGATGGTGCTTCTCCTCTTTAGTTCACCTCACTCATTTTCTGCAGGGTTCAGGACACAGGACTGGGACAGCCATGGCAAAAGCTTCATTTTGTGCTCAGTGACTAATTCTTGTGTTTATTTTGATGTTTGTGTT
>JAUMHP010000059.1:10348220-10373153 GCA_032361065.1 Enteromius trimaculatus
CTTAAGGGAAAAATCGGCACTTAGGAGAAATTCTAAGGGTTTATGACGTTTCACTTATAGGAACCCTTAAGTAACATTTAAGGGATATTTTATGCAACGCCCTTAAGTATAAGGGAAACTTAAGGGCTACATTAAGGGAAAATTACACTTAAGGTGCTTTATGCAACCGGGCACAGATTTTTTTGACATTGTGGGGACCGACCTGCACTCCCCACAAGGGGGGGAAAAAAAAATTAAAAATAATAAATGAATAAATGTTTATCTGAAAGTGTTGCAAACGTGTTTTCTGTAAGGGGTAGGTTTAGTCATTACTTAGTATGATTCCCAACTTTCTGAATTAGTTTGGTACAAGTGAATCAAAAACAATAAGCCCAATAGTTGGATTCCATAATAATAATAATAATAGTCGATTCTAAAGCGCATTTCCAGATAGTGTGTACAGTAGTAATCAAAGCTGCAGTCCAAAATATATTACTAAGTTATCCAATCTAATGATGATAAAATCTAATGTTTATGTCACTAATGTTTATTAAAGATGTTATATAAAGACCGTTGTTTATTTTTATATTCTCCTTTTCACGTATTGTCTAACTTATATGAGTACACACTGTTTCTGTTTTTCTCACCTCAGGCTAGCGAGTCTCAGGTGGGAGTGATTCGCATTCTTTGTTTTTCTTCTTTTCTTCTTTACTTTCTACTTGCTTTATCTAACTCCCTGTCCCTTTCTCCACACTTGTGTTTTCTTCATTCCTCTTCCCCACTCCGCGTTCGCCCCCCTTTCTCCTCCTCATCATCCAGTGTTGCCCTGGAAGAGGTAATTTCATGCCCCTCAGTGGCGGTTCAGCCAGGTGGAAGTGTCTCCGGCGCGCCTGGTGTTACTGTAACCGTGGAAACCGAAGATTAACGGTCACGGATAGTGCAGCATTGTCTTTGTTGCTGAAAACTTGCGGCCTGCTGGTTTCGGAATAAACTTGGCAAGTAACGACCTAACTAGCTAGCTAAGTAATTACAGTACTTTGAAACAAGCTTCCAAAAACATTCATAACACCTATTATTCTATTTTAGGCCTATATGAATTATATTAAATATAGACGGTTTCATCGCGCGCGCGCCCCTGGACCTAAGTTAACTTCCGGCCTGTGTTTGTTTATCGTCTGGTTAGTGCTGCTGCCTACAAACGCAGCTAAATAATGAGTAACGACGTTGCTTTCAGGTTATTGTGCTGTGTTTCCCATAACTTACATTTATTTATTTGTATCTTTATTTATATCACTGTATTTCCGAAGGAAGACTGTCTGTAGAAAATGCCTAATGCGTGAAGCACCTGCTGGCAGAGAATGATCTGATGCGTCTGATTTACGCAGCTAACATATTTAGCTTTTTATATATATTAAAAAAAACTACTCTAGAAGCCCATAGCTGCTGTTATTGACTATTTGGATGTCTAGCGGAAGTTAGCGCCACAAAAATACGCACGCGCAGTTTGTTTATGTTGTTGAAACCGTCTGTAACCTACTGCTAAACAAAACCAAATATATTAGATAACTATTCTGTTTTTCATTTAGTTTATAAACTAGATGGAAAAAAAGACAACGTTAGTAAAACTATACACACACACTGATTCATTCCAGGGCAAACCATTATAGCTCAGCAAATGTATTTTATTTATACAAAACAACAAGGACTACCAAAAAGTTAGTCAAAGGAACATAATTTTGGTTTTTTTGAATGAAATGCATTTCCTCACAATCTCCAAAACACTCCTTAAAAAAAGACAAGTACAATCGTTCACAACAGTCGTCAAAATTGACAAACTCTCTTGGCTTTGAAAAGAAAGGGGAAAAAGACCACATTCTCTTGTGACCGCAACGACGGGGATCCACAGACAGAGACGAGACGGACAGACAGAAGCGTCCTCGGCTCAGTTAGGTCGTGAGGCTGGCTGTCTAGCTGGCTGGTCAAACAACACATATTGTGCTTTCTATTTTTTTTTTTTGTTGTTGTTCTCCAACACAACGAGAGTGCAATATTATTATGCTTTGAAATGCTGCTGTATACATTTCTACAAGAGGTTGGCACATTCAGACATTAACTTATCTATAATATCGGCGTTTTTAACATGATTTCATTTCTTCTTTCATGTATAAATACAATATATTCTTCTTTCCTGGCATCTGGACCCCATGTAAAAAGCTTCAACGGATGATTATTTACAGTGACAGCGTGATGAAAAATGCCCCCATGAAGGTCATAAATAACAATAATAATAATAATTAATAACGTAATCAAAAGTCCCAGATTCACGCTCTGAAATCTGTACACTCTTTCGCTTCTCATCGGGTCTTCTCTTTAGCTTCCGAATGAAAACAGAGGGATGTCTCAAGTCAAACTTCCTGCGTCTCACAGCCTTCCCTTATCTCATCTCCTGGAAGACAAGCAAAGGAGAAAAGTTTGAATTAGAATCGGCAAAGAAAGTTACGTTTGATGCAAATACTAGCATTTGAAAGCAGCTTGCATAATATCCCTTAAATTGGTAACCAATGGTTTTAACTGGTCATTTAATCTAGTCGACCAGCTTAGCTGGTCTATTCAGCAGATAATTGTGGCCTCTCTCAGGACAAAAGAAAGCCTTTTTCGTATGGTATGCCTATAGATGACTTAATGCAGCAGGGATTGTCCATCATGTGACGTGACAAGATCTGAGGACGCAGAATAAAGGCAATCTCAGGGGCAGACCCCTTCTCTCCTCTCTTCGTCAAGAAGCTATTCACGCTCTCTGTCCGACTGGAAAGATAACGCTAACCACCGTGACAGGACGGAGTAACTCGAAACTCTCTCCCCAGGGAACGTATAGCTCTCTTTTATGTGGCCTGTCTTTTATGTTCCAGAGGGGGTAACCTAAGAGGGGGTCACACATCTGAAGAGACTCTTCAGCCCATATGGATTGACCTTAGATGTGCATAACCCAGTTCCCATCACACGTATTCATGTCTTTAGGGAAACACTGTAAAAAAAAAAAGTGTTATGGCCACCTTTAGCCCAACTAGTTCTTCCTAATCTGATTCCCTATTTGACTAAACTAGTTGTAAAAGGTGAGAAAACATTTTCTAACCATGAAAAAGTACTATAGTATTAAGTCTTTGGTAAATTTAGCATGACAGCATTTTCTAAGTGTGTCTACTTTTGTATTTGAGAGCTGTGGAAATTGGTTATAAATAATCGTGCAAGTGTTTGGTATGAGAAAAGTTTTTACTTCTTTTCTTTACACGCAGATCATTCTGTTGTAGCATCTCTTCTGCAAGCAGTAGAAAATGTACTTCAGATGAAGTGTCTGATTGCTGGCTAAACGTCCCGTGCCTCTACTACAGAACACTTACACTCTGTGCTGAACAGCCAGATGGACTCAGCCAGTCTAGACTCATCCACACTTAGTCACTTCTGTCTCACCAGCGAATGAGTGTTAAGAAAAGATAAACGAACGTGCATGTTTGCGAGACCGTGTTTGGCTAAGCTTGGCTAATGTTTGAGATTTAGGATTAGGGTTAGGATTTGGGAGGTTGAGGATTAAATCTCGAAAGCATACAATTAAAACCACGGTCTTAATCTGTATTTTATGTCTTTAATTAGTTTAAAAATATCTAAACATTCTTTATGTTAAAAGCAAAATTGTTTTTGTTGTTTTAAGTGTAAAACAGTACGCTGGACAATTTGACTAAATAAGCGTATAATAAATACATTCAAACAAAAGTACCTTTCGTGTGTAACAGCGCGAAGTAAATGAAAACATCCTGCTCAGTTTTAAATCTGAAAATACATCGTGTATAAAGTTACTGTCTCTCAAAAGATAGAGTCAACTGAATCATTGAAATGAGTCCCAAGATTAAAAATTAAACATTAGCATATCGCCCGCCATTGTTTGTGTGCTTGCGTTTGTCTAAATGAAAGTGCTAATTCATTATTTGCCACTAGGTGCCACTTTTAGAGCATTAAAGGCTCACAAACACTGCTTTAAATGAAATCGCCCAATCACCGAAGGAGTTGAACAAATTGTTGAACAAATTGTTTGGGAGTCATTGAACAAATAAGGTAAATATAAATGCATATTATAAGAAAATGAAAACGTTTTTGACCTTGCATGCATGTGGACCTGTTGTAAAAAGGGGCAACTTTATGGATCATTAGATCATTTTAGTGGATAAAAAGACTGGTTAAGTAAATGATTTTTCACAGTGTGAGAAAAGTTACTTGGTCTTACATCATTTCTCTTCCTGCCCGTTCCGTGCCCCCGTGATCCTGTTGACCCCCGTGATGATGAACTTCCTGTTGTGGAGCAATTGCTGGACATCTGACCCCGAGACAGGAAGTTGGGCTTGTTGTAAGGGATTAAATCATCTTCTGCTGTGAGCCACACAAACAAACAAAATGTTAGGGTTCAAAAGGTGCGTTGATTACTTTCATAAAATAAAAATAAAAAGCCAGTCTATTTAATATATATATATATATATATACACACACACATACATTTAGCAAATGAATAATATACTTGTGCCTTTAAAGAGACAACATTTTAACAGTTTTAAATTAGATCAGATGTCAGCTCTAACCGTCTATTCGTCTATGAGAGGAGTTTTTCCGGTTGGGTGTGCCCTGTTCTCTCCTCTCCATGGAGGAATGGGAGCTGCCCACTCTCTCGAGGGACGTCTGCCCACATTCGAATCCCCCTACTTGAGCACAGTCGACCTCATCTTCAGGAGGCGGCTCTGGTGGAGGGGGCAGATCTGCAAAGATGTGACCAGCATGTTAAGTATGCAGGAGCAGGATAAATGATTAACTAACTCCATTCTAGAAAAGGCCTGGTCAGTAACTCACCGCCTTGCAGTACATCTCTTCGGTATTGACCGCTCTTGGAGGTTTTCTTCTTCACTTTGGACTTCTGCCCAGGCGGTGTGTGGTCCGCAGAGGGCCTCGCTCGACCTGAAAAGGCGGGATGAAGCAGCTTTAACAATTGTAACTATTATAAAAGTTGCCTTAGGTAGAAAATGTCTAATTATATATTGCCGTGACTATTATACTTAAGCTTCTGGGCACATTTATATAGAAGATGGAAACACACCTGGTGTGGTGTTGCTGATGTTTTCTACACTTTGGGCAGCTCCTTGGCTCAGATCCAGTTTGTGTACTGAGCGGTTTGGCACAGTGTTGTCAGGGCACTCCTGATTGGCCAACAGGTTAGGGTTGGACTGGGTTAAAGGGGGGCTTGGTGCTCGTGGCACAGGAACTGGTCCGCAAGGCAACCGGCTATCCAGAAAAAAAGATGTGTTTGGTCAATTAGAACAAAGTTTGACGGCATATAATTTGCAAGTACAGTAACTGAAATGTGTTTCAACCCTGATCTGCAGCCAACAAGGCACACAAACACTATTATATGAATTCATATTTAAGTATAAACATAGACCAAGATCAGCACTTTGTAAAAGTAAATGATCTTTCTATACTTGGTGCAACTGCAGTCTAGTCTATGAGAGTCTAAATATTTTACTCTGTGCCGTGATAATCTACAAATACAGACCTGCAGAGGAATCAATTATTCATAAAACAAGTTTTCTCCAGCAGGAACAAAGAACGCCACCGTAAAAATTCTCCTAAGATAATGAAAACAAATTATCTATTCTATTAACGAGCAGAACTAAAATGCAGGAGAGCAGTATTTCCTGAAAGATGAAGCATGGTTCATATTAAGTATTTTAAAGCAAATGTCATTTATGCTGCATCTTATCAAATGTAGTTTATAGCAAGTATATATTGTTGACAAATGGTCAAATCAAACTGTCATACACTAATGCACCACATAATTGTGAAACATTATTTGAAGGTTTAGGTGTCTCACCGTGCTATCAGTGGCTGTTCGAGCTGGTGCAAGCGTGGTATATCGTGGCAGTGGCCATCGTCTCTGGGGGACGGGGTTAAGGTGGCGGTGGACTGGTGGCTGTAGGATGTGGTGGGGGAAGAAGCCTCTCCTCTAGGAGGAGGAGCAGGGCTGTCCTCCATCACACCGTCCATGAGGTAAGTCCTATCAGGGAGAGGAGGACACCACTCTTCCTCATCAGACCTGAGTGAGAAGAAAAGTTTTAATATTATTTACAGGTAATAATGCAGGCTATGCCATCCACCGCACCGACTGTACAAGTACAAGTGTAAGTATAAGTGATAGAAAAGGGTTTTAAATATGGATATCTTTCATACAAAAATTTATTGATTCACTACAGGACACTTTTTAATACATCTCTGATTGGATTCGTCTGACAGAATTAAGTCGTATACACCAAGGATTCTTTGAGGGTGAGTAAAACATGGGCTATTTTTCATTTTTTAGGTGAACTAACCTTTTAATAATGATAGCACATATTCTACTCGCCACTTATCTATTATTACTGTTTAATTATATAACAAACTTTTCTTATTACTCACTTGCCCTTCTCACTTAGCGTGGGCGAGTAAGTGACTTTATTTCTGCACTATATCTAAATTTCCTCATTTTTAGCAGAGGGTTAAGTAACTCAAGCACCTCTGTTTAAATCAATCACAGCACACTCATTATGATTGCCTGCTGCAGTAATCACCGGGTCAATGCAACCGGTGGCATATCGATTCCTACTGCTGTTGCCTGGCCGGGCCTCCAGATAACTAAATGCGTGATTTTTTCAATCTATGCAAGAGCGATGGAAAAGAAGTTAAATGCAGTGGCATTTTGAGTGACACTGACTCGATTTTATGCCTTGGGCACTTTGAGGGCAAACCGCTGAGCTGAATGACACCTCCACACGGCACGCTCTTGGTTTGTGTGGCTGCTCGATATTTTTGTTGAGTTCTTGGGCTTCGCTGAGTTGAAGGGTGAGTTATTCAAATTATAGTCATATTGCAGTAACAGAGCCGATGCTCTTGCCTTCGGGCTGCCACAAAGGTTAACCTTATGATTCATTAGCTCATCACACTTTTGAGGGCTAGTCATGAAAATCCAGTCTGGCTGTGAGTGTTCATTGCATGCTTGTGCCCTGAACGACGTCTAATGCTCGGAGGAAGGGAACTTGAGAAGGGTTGTACCTATCACTGGCTAATGTGGTTACTGCGGGGGCCTATGTCAAGGTTATCGGATTCATGGATCTTCACTGTGAGCCAGGGCTGGTTAACCGCTGTGGCTAATGTGACTCGCCCTTGTTACTGCCCCTCACGGGCAGTCATTGGGTTGAAGTGGCGGCAGAAAGCAATAAGAGCGTCTCTACCCGTCAGAGCCTGCGGCCGGGGCATTCTGTGGCCACTGCTGACCGCGTGCTTCTCTAACAAGGAACTAATACGATACAGACCAAGAAAAGAAAACATAACTCAGTCAGGCCGTCATGAAGAAACAGGCCAGATTCAAGGGTAGAACATCGCTAACTTTGTTAGACTCTATATACAGCCTTGTCAACAGCAATCAAACCGCTCTGGCCCTGAGAATTCTGAGTCTGTTCCTGGAACAATCAGCAAAACCTTGTCCAGAAGGCGAAGTAAGGCCATACTCCTAGCTAGCCAGCATGCTGCAAATTGGTAAAAGATGTCATCATGTAGACATGGGAATGAAGTAAAAAAAAAAAAGGAATTGTGTGTGTGTGAACTGGAACTTTGAGATTTGCTTTCTGGGCAGCTATTAACTGATTTATTAATAGCAGTCTGTTTTTTTATCAAGATATAAATAACATGTCAGATCTAACTATTAGAATAAGAATTGTGACTTTTTTGTGGCTAAATCTATAGCCTCTCAATGAACTTTACCCCATGTCCTGGATTAGTTCATTATCATCTTCCTCTTCACACTCGTCCAGATCTCCAGAGAGAGGTGGTGGTGGTAACGCATCCATCCAGTTGAGAGATGGTGTTTTCACCGGCTTCCCCATTAACTTCTGCTTTGGCTGTTTTACTGTAGGAAAGCAAGCAATATTGTGAATAACAAATGACATATATTAAGCATATACGAGTATATACTACAGTTAAAATTGAATTCAATAATACAATTAAAAATACATTTTTGGGATATTGAAATTGAAATAAACCTAAAATAAATTGGAAAGAAAAATGGAAACATTGGCAGTGAACTGAAATAATTACTAAAAATATAAATAAAAGCTAAATGAGAATATAAAAAAAACTAATAAAAATGACAAAAGCACACACCAAAAATGACTAAAATTAAAACCAAAAATATACAAATCAAAGCACTATAATAGTGTAGAAAAATACTAAAGTAACACAGCCAAGCACTGCCCTCGTATTAGCGCTGAACAGATAAGACTGGAAAGATACCGTTATCAGTCTTGGAGCGGTCTGGCTGGGCATACTGAGCATTGGAGGTTCCAGGCTGAGTCATCCAGTGGCTGCCATCTTGTTCAGGGCTGCAGGGCGCCTGGTTGGTGAAAGGCATGATGGGAGTGCTGGCGTAGGGAGTGGTATGTTGAGAGAACTGAGCAGAGAAACTGCGCAGGTCCTCGCTGGTGGGATCAATGGTGCTGTAGATGGGGCCCTCGTTGGAGTCTGCGCTGTACTTCTCGTTTTGGTTGAGGTAATTAGAGATTCCCGCCTCTGAGGAAGCGATGGTAAATTAATTAGGGTTTAATTAATAAGACTCTGTGCTGTGGAAACTTAGTGTTAAATTAATTTAACAGTACAGCCGGTGGTGTTTCTCTATTAAAGCGAGTCTTACCATTATAGTATCTCTCCGGGGTGTCATGTTTAGATGTACAGCAGTTCACAGAGTCTTTCCCGTTGTGCACAAGATTGGTAGTTGGCCAAGAATCAGCCAGCCACGGGTAATTTCCCATGTTGGCACCCAACATACCAGGCCTACATATCCAGACATATCCAAAAATATCAGTAACTACACTGTACTAACTAATATTTATACTCTGAATTGATGCTTAAGAAGCTTAAAGTGCCATTTACCGTCCATTAAGTCCAGAACTTTCTCCATGTGGGAAACCAACTGTAGAGAGATGAAAGAAAACGTATATATATAATGCAAGAGCGTGAGTGAGTGTTTGTGATTGTAAAAACATCAAAACTCAGACTATTAAAATGATTTATATTAACTGAAATAAATCTGAAACCAAATATAGTATAAACATGCCTTTAAAAAAAAAAAACAATTACACTGCTGACTTGGCACCCTACTGGGCTAAAACAAGATTTGGTGCTAAAAATACTAAAACTGAAATAAAAATAATGTTAGGATATAAATATTAAAATAACACTGCTGAATCATTATTTAATGTCATTTGGTGTGATATGTGCTTGCATACCCGCAGGTGTGTATGCAAATGATGCTGTGTAATGGCTGAGCTCTTTTCTCTTCTTCCGTCTGCAGTAGATCCACACGCTGAATCCCATAAGGATTACCCAGCATGCCCCGCCAATGCCTGCGATGAAGGCAGGCTGCTTCACTACGTCTGTGATCTGCTCAGCCAGACTTACATTCTCGTCAGATTCGCTGCCTCCACCTGTGACTGTAGGCTGCTCTGCGGGCAATTCTGAAAAGGAGAGAGAGAAAGAAAAGAGAGCAAAGACAGATCAAAGTGTTACTCAGACAGAGTGTCTTAATAGGACTTCAGCTTATTGGAAAGAATTAAGCAATTTAGTTTCATAGCGGGACTTTAAAAAGCAATCAAAGAGAATTTACAGAGTTTTTTTGTACCTCAACTCCACAAACCCATCACTCTACTGTTTAATTCTTTTAGTTTTTAATAGTTTTTCGCCGAGCACTCACTGATTAGTACAGATACGGGCTGGCTGTGTGTGCCCACTCCTGCGCTGGTCACTGCTGCCACCTCCACCTGGTACAACACGCCAGGTAGAAGCCCCTTTAATAAAGTTGTCAGCACGCTTCCATCCACTGTCTGATTGATGTGGTAGCGTGTCTGAGAGTCGTTACCCAGACACCAAACCTGAAAAGAGAGTAATTAAATCTGAACTTAAAAATACTGAAGTGTCCTAACCTGGTCCTTGACCATTTGCAGAAAGACAACAAGAAAGTCCACACCTCTCTCACCTCCCCTGAGCCCACTGAGTTTAAACAGACCCCCTATAGCATGCAATTAGTCCGCTTGGGGGGGAGGGGAGGGGGGGGTGGTTGTAATTGAGAAACAATGCCTCCATCACGATATATGCTTATGGTTGGTTGTGATTGGTTCATTACAAACTATGCCTGTGTGCAAAATTGGAATATTGCATGAAACTAGTGCTGGGCAATGATTAATCTTGATTATTGCATAAACAATAAAGGTTTTTGTATAAATAATATATGTGTGTATGGTGTTTATATTTATTTTGTACATCTGAACGCACACCCATGCATGTATATATTTAAAAATGTAAATATTTATATTTTTTTAAATATCTTGTTTTTATATTATATACATTTATATATCAGTTATATTAATATAAATATATACACGTAAATACATGCAAATTTTTGTTTTGGATTAATTGCATTTAATCGTTGCACAGCACTACATAATTTAATAACATACTTTTTTCTTGGCATTTCCATCCAGCATTTTCTATGTTGTATATAATACTCCAAAATGCTTTAATTAACAGTTATTTAAATAAAAAGTAAGTTAACAACTCACATACTTAGATATAACCACTTTGTTACATCAAGATTGAATATGAATGGCATGGAAACATGATCTGCGTTATGGAATTTAAGGTAAATCTCAGTGTGACAATATTTTCCAAGCTTTGATGACTGATGAAAAATGCAAAATTAGTTAAAAGGTAAAGAATATCTGAACATAAGTTACAAATAAAACATATTGTTTAAGTTGTTACTGCCTTGAGTTGTTATTTTGGAAGAAATGTCAAATGCTTGAAAGCATTACATTACAAACTTGATATAAGTAGCTAGAATAAATATTAAACTGGTTGGGATATACTAAGTTTGTTTTTGCAATCTAAAATTTACCTTATACTCTTGGATGACTCCATTTTGCATCTCAGTGGGAGGAGGCTGCCATGAAACACTGATGCTTGAGCTGTTGCTGAGCTTGACTGTTGCCACGGTTACAGCACGAGGGGGGGCACTGGGAACTGGAAGAGAATTCAATTAAAATAACATTTTGAAAAGTGAGTGTCCTTAATAGTAAATCTACATTAGCCCCCTCCATAATTTTATTTGCTTGAATGAAGCGATTTATCTTCATATTATGTACACCAGAATAGAATTGAGTCGGGCTGGGCTGAATGAACCCGAATTGAATTGATTAGAAGAAAATTAAATTGAAGTGCATCAAATGGAAACCGAAAGAGCTGCAGATATCTCACCCTCCTCTGGCGTGCGAAACGTCAGCGGGCGGCTGTCCATTCCCTGGAACTCGTTAAAGTAGGGTCGTATTTTAATCTCGTACTCCGTGCCTTTGAGCAGGTTAGCGATGACAGCGCTACGCTCTGTTGCAGCTTTCACTTCCTGCTGGGACCAGGAGCCGCCGACAGGACGATAAAGCAAACGATAACCCTGGATGTACTGAGACTGACGATCGACCTGACAGATGGAAAAGAGGGAAAGCGAGACAGAGAAATGAGATAAGGTGAGCTGGCAGGAGAATCATAAGGCCGACGAGGGGCTGATTTGGAGGCCAGATATTAGCGGCACTCACGTTCCAGCTGATCTTCACTCTGGATGCCGTCAACAGCGCTGGTTCATGAAGCTGCACAGCCATCTCTCCCAGCTCCCTCTGCACCTGTCGATGGTCCACACCTTGACCTGTAGGACTCACATCTGCAAAAGACAACAAGAAACAATATTAACATGTTAAAATTGTGTGTCTATATGAATATAGAGTACATCAAGAAAATAAGTAATCAAGTTAAAAATAAGTCAAAAAACTGCGTTTTTATTTTGATTAAAGATAATCAAGTTCATTATTTTAAGTGAAAAAGGAAGGTAATATGGAAAAACATTAGCTCAAAATTAATTTAGTTACAAGGGATGAAATAAAAATTTATTTTTACTGACAGCTATTATATTGTATAATCAATTTGGATTTTAATTGTATATTGTAATTATGTTATTTGTATTTATTGTATCCTTAGGGATTAATAAAGATTAATAAAATCTATTTATCATCTATATATTATGGTATTTTATTCTACATTATTTTATTTTTAAATTAATTAAAATTAAATCAGATTAAAATATAATTAAGACAACTGAAGATCTGAAAAATCCAAAAGTAGTTAAGAGCTAATTATTAAAAAGAATAGCTGAACATAATTTCACAAATAAAATATATTGTTAAATTGTAACTGCATTTTCACACAAAATAGATATATAATACTGTTTTTTTGTTTTTGGTGCAAAAAATTATCATTATTAGATCCAATCCACATTAAAAGAAACTGATTAATATATAATCTGTAAAAACAGGCACTGGTAATTTGTTATACAACATATCATTTGTATTACACATTTTTAAAGATCTCTATTAAAAAGGTCATAAAATTGATTGGTCTCCAGCGTACAGACCTTGTGTGCGTACGGGCTCTGAGATGGGGCTGGGGTCACTCAGGCCGTAAGCGTTGACTGCCCTCACAATGAACAGGTAAATGGTATTCGGCGACAGTCCAGTGACCGTGTGCTTCTCCAGCTTCACAAAATCTGCAACCGTCTGCCAAGTACTGCCTGCTGATTGGCTGAAAAAATAGAAAAATGATTGAGATTGTATTACTACATCAATTATTCATCACATTTACATAAACCTTAATTCCATACACGTTTATTTATGCTCTACAATATCAAAACCAGCAGATTCATAGAGCTGAATCTGAATAAAACATCAATACGCCAATGTTTTGTCCTACATTTGTCCTGAAGCTGTTGCATGGCATTAGAGAGAAGAGGGTTTAACAGCAAAGTCAATGTCATAGATGTTTATCTGCTCTCGTTTGATTGTCATTACACGTGTCTGTTTAATGACCCAGCTCTTCTGTGATGCTATTCTTGTAGCCTTTGGCTTGACAGTGCGTGGCGTGACTAGAAAAAGATCTCTGCGGTGATAGATTTATTTACGGCACAGACTGGGCTTGTCATAATGCAGTGCATATAATAAATAAATAACACCTTGGATAGCGGACTGAGATTTTTATTAAATGTAAACTGAAAACAATGGCTGTTCTGGGTACAGAATTTAAGAACACGGCTTTTTATTAGCATCCAGATCACACCTAAGCATAGAGGAATATGAACTTGACTTAATGAGAACCAAGAGAGCTACTTAGATGTGGCATACAGGTGGGCAAGACTCATAACAACATGCATCCCCATCTGACAAACAATGAACGTTAAGCACAGACATCTGTCTGTGCCAGAAGGCTTTGGGATATTCCTCTTCACTTGTCTGTGGTTAACCATCATCCTTGTTTAGAGCAGCGGTCACGTGCGGTGTGTTCAAGGTTTATTTTTCCCCGGTGGCAATTCCTGCCGCAGACACAAAGCCAATAAAAGACCGACCTGCACAATTAGGCCAAGCCATAAATGCTGGGCACCTCGTAAATATTCCTTCAGCGGGCCACCGATAGGAGCGATAAATCCAAGGTCACTTTGCTATCAGCTGGGATGGAAGAAATGGGGAAAGGCGGAGGCGCAGACACTTCCCTTTTCTCCGGCAGGACCGTGATTGGACTCTTATAAACACCTGCATAAACGTGCATATATTTCAAAAGTGGGCCACAACATAAACCTTTTCTTTTTTTTTTTTCCCTGCGTATCGAGGTGTCAAAAGCCTAAATCCTCCTCATCCGCAATCTCGGTCCTTTTCCATCCCGCACTTGTTCTCCGTCTTCCTTTCCCAGCGCTCTGTGGTCCACAGCACCTCAGGGAAGGACATTTTATAGCATACACCCCTTTCAGCCCCACAGCACTCTATAAAGAATCAATTTTAAGGATGTGGGGCCATGCTAACTGTTACCCAGGGGGCAAGGGAGAGGACAGAGACATAGTGTGTGTATATGAAATAGAGAAAGAATAAAAATGTGTGCGTGTGTGTGGCTCTCTACATATCCGTTGCTGAACAGCCCATTCGCTGACTCCCTCAAAGGATTGCAGGACCTTGGTTCTGTAATTAGAGGTAGCCCAATTTAAGCCAGCCTACAATAGCATAAAGAAGTGTCTGTATGGACTACATTTGAATTCATTAGCATGTCAAACTGAGACCCTCAGCTATCAGAGGGAAAATACTTCTCACGCTATGCTTCTATGAACAAACCTCTTGTAGACGGAGCATACCGTAAAACAGCAAGTGCAATGATTTGTATGTATTTATTGATGCCATAGACACCCCAAAATGATGATCCCTGTATTTTATAACATAAAGGCTTGTTTTTTATGCATTACAAACCCATTTAAACTGTATAACGTTATACTACTTACTAATGAAATAATTGATCATATTAAAGCAAAACATTATCAAATAAATATGTTTTACTGACAAAATAATTAATAGCATTTTTAGTAAAAAAATGTTTTTACTCATTTTACAAAAGAAAAAAAGATATTTAATTTGTGCATCGTACTGTATTAGAGTTGCCAAGAGAATAAAACAAGCACAATTAATCTATTCACTTCCCCCCCAAGCCTTTAGAAAGAAAAAATAAAATTCTGAAAATTACTGAATTAAACCAGATGAACCTGGTTTTAAAATAAATTGGCTTTCATCAAATAACTGCAAACAAGTAAACACACTGGCATGCAAGCACACACACACTTGTATATCTATATATTTTAAAATTGTTCTATTCTGTTTTCACCAATAAAAAGCTTCTTTTTTAAAAAATAATCTCACTGCTCCAATTGTTCCGAAACCATTATTGTTGACATGACTGTCACACACATTGAAGCTCCATTATTATGCTTAACCAGGTTCACCAAGCACATTTATAAAAACTATGTTAAAATAAAAATGTAGAAATTGTTATACCACCAAAACTATGAAAGTTTCTTCCACTTATTAAAAAAAAATGAAAAAAAGCAATGACATTTTGTTTTGCAATTGCAAGTTTACACCTTTTTTCTCAGAATTGCAAGTTAAAAAGTCAGAGTTGTAAAATATAAACGGACAATTCTGAAAAAAAGGAAATAAAGCGAGGTTTCTGAACAGCTATTCTGAGAAAAAAAAATCAGAATTGCAACTCTGAAGAATTGTGTTATTTACAGTCACAATTGCGAATTGTAACTTGTAAGTCAGAATAGTAATAATTAATTTTGTTTTAATTCAGTGGCTGAAACGGGCTTCCATAAAAAACCAAGTGCCTAAAAACTTAGCCTGCCCCAATGAACAACACTGTGTGCTATGCAAATATGCAGAGGTTAGCTAATCAAAACAGAGGCCATTTACATAACAGGCGCTGTTGCAAACCCCTTAATAAGAGGGCGGAAAACAGTCAAGTAAAGCTAAATTGCTAAACTGCCACAAGAAACCTAAATGTATAAAATAATTCACAAAACTATATCCCCCTTAAATAAGCCAGAGTACTACAGTCCGTGTCTAAAATTCAATTGTAGAACACCAATACAGTTGCTATTAATTTAGATCTCTCTGGCAGTAGGTTGCCGCCTGAGGGGAGTGATTCTTGTAGGAGGCAGGATGTGATATGTAAGCGCAGGATGGAGCTGCCCTCGCATGACTGTGAGGAGCAGTAGAGCGGGGGAAAGGGGTCAGGGACGGGGCAGCCACGCGGTGGTATTACCCCGTCTGTCACGGCTGACCGGCGACGCTAAGACAGTGACAGTGAATTAATAAAAAATGAATAATAGACCCCTGTAGTAGCCTCTGGCAAGAAACAATATTATCTTGGCTAGGAAGGAAAACAAACAGGAAGGCAGCAGAATGGAGACGTCCGCCAGCTCACCTGAAAGCCTCAATGATGTAAGAGGTGACAGCCGCTCCGCCTTCATGTGCGTTTGGTTGCCAGGTAAGGGTCACACTGTTACGCGTCACATCAGTTACGACGGGCTTCTGGGGTGGACCGGGCAGCTGGTAGGGCTCTGAAACCGGGGGTGCTGAAAGGCCGCCACTCTCTGTAAAGATAAAGATATTAGAATGCCATCCAAGTTATCACTCTGTGAGCTATGGCTCTGTTTCACATCAGAAAATACTTGTGTTTCTAGTCTAGATTTATAGGACATTACAACAGAAATCAATATTGAACAGGCACTATCTACAGAGCAAGCTTGCAATGGAAGCGGCTCCCTCAGTTTGAAGATGATATGATGCCGTTTGTCAAGGATAATGACACATAAAGGTGATGATGGAGCACTTGTGTGCGGTTTTCTCTTTTTTTTTTTTTTTTTACCTTTTACTGTGAGTACACCACTCCAGCTCGTCTCTCCACTCAAACTGGAGGCAACACAGGTGTAGGCCCCGGAGTCCGTTTCCTAGCAACAGCAGGCTCAGGGTCAGCATTTGTATGGATAAACTCGAGCACAATGCCTCACTCCGCTAGGAGCAGCGTGGAAATCTTGACAAATGAGCACAAATTCCTCGAAATTGCCTATTATTTCACAGTAATACAGGATCAACAGTTATGTTTTCCTATTACTATTGAAGTTAGCGACAGGAAGGTAATAATGTGCTGTTGTGCAACCCAGTGAGCTCGTACGTTGCCGTATCTTTTATAGCATCATATGCATGTAGCCAAAAGTAGAGACAAAATAATTACTTCTATTACAGGCAAACTATAAACTGTATCTTTCACAAAGAATGAAGCCCCAGAGTGCACTGTGACACATGCATTAAAAAAAATACACCCAGTTCAGTTGACGAGGGGGGAAAAAAAATCCATAATTTCTATTACAAATAAGTGTGATTTATGACATAATTAAAAGTTTGAAAATATTTTAATCTAATTAAAATAGAGTGTCAACATTTGTGTTCATTATGGGCTTCTATGCTTATTACAAAATCATATATATGTTCTATTCTAATATATCTAAACATTTTCATCATCCATCACTCCAGTCTTTAGCGTCACATGATATTTCAGTGATAATTCTATAATAATAACAATACGCTAATCTGGTGCGTAAGAAAGTGTTCTTGTTATCAGTGTTGAAAACAGTTTTGTGGGATTCTTTGATGAATAGAAAGTTCAAAAGATCAGTGTTTATTTGACAGAACAGTTTCTAAATGTCTTTGTTGCGACTTTTTAATAAATGTAAGGCAACCATAAATAGATAAACTTTTGAATGGTAGTGTATGCAAATACCAGACAGAAATCAATACGAAACGGACTCATTAAACACTTTAAAATCGCAAACCATGCTGAAGAGTTTAATCAGCAGAATCCATCAGAGCTTGAGATTGTTTTCATACTAGTGTCTCCGGAAATTTAGAAATCTTTCCATCGTGGAAACCCAAGTGAATTTTCATCTGTCAGTATGATTTAAGATATTTGTGTCTAGCATCTGAGTTAGCATGGGTGTACTGAATGTGCAGAAGGAAAAAGGAAACACAAAGACAAATTGGTGAGCGGTGGGGAGGGCGAGGGGCATTAAATTTTAACACAGGGACGGGGGGAGAAGTCAGGCAGAAATTGCTTACGACAGTGAGAGATGTAGTAAAGCTTTTCTCTTTCTCTCTCTCATGACAGCGATCTAATAGTGCTGACAGCTCAGGGGCACCAATGACACGTCTGAGGATTTGACTCATCGGTGATGCACACATACATCTACACACCATGTGTCTGTTTCATCTCAATCTCATTTTTAATGTAGCATAATGCGTGCTAGCATGAATTAAACAGCAGCTGACGTAAACAGCAGATACTAGTAGAAAAGCCTGAAAAAGTCTCATCTGAAACTCAACCGGTGAACTGAAAAGTAGCTTTGTATCCCTCAGGCAGTACAGGAGTGTGTTGTTGAGAGTGTTATTTTGGTCATTTATGAATCTCTTGGGAGGAGGAGGAGGAGAGCAAAAACAAGGTGTAGAAACAGTTTTCTCTGTGACCTCTTCCTTTTTTAGTGGATAACCTCATTGGTTGGACCTCTGCTGTGCTGGGTAGTTATTGGTGGAAAACTGGAAGAGCTCAGAGAGGTAAGCAACTGGGCATCGACTGATTAATCACGGATGGCAGCTCTGGGCTCAGTGCTAAACACACACTTAAAAATGCATGAGCGGAAAAGGAAATGGGGAGATAAATATTTTGATAATATGCATTCGCATGCTCTACTTATTTAAAGGGATAGCTCAACTATGCATGAAACTTCTAGGATCATTTACTCACCCTCATGTCATTCTAAACCTGTTTGACTTGACTGACTGACTAACTTCCGTGGAACACAAAAGACGCTATTTTGAAAAATGTACTGGTCGCTCTTTTCCATGCAATTACTATGAATGGAAACTGAGGCTTTCGAGTTCAAAAAGAACTCTAAAGCACCACAACTTGTGTTATATTTCAAGTCTTTTGAAGTTACACAGACTGAAATATAAGTCGCCTGATCATTCTTCCCTGAAGTGGTCAGTTTAACTTGAGAACAAGATTTGTGAAAGAGTCAAATTTTTGAATGAATTGCATGATTCGTTATTAGTTGATTCAATGAAACATTTTGTGAACTCAATCAACTGATTGCGTGGCTTTTTTTCAGATGTCAGAGAAAATAACTGAAACTGCTCTGTCATATATAATTGCACATATAAGAGTAATACAGCATTTAAATTCTTCTATTTTGTTTTTGTATACAATCACAATATCAACAAAACATTCTGCTTTTGGTAAATAAAGAAAATTAACATGGTGCGTTCTCTGCTGTCTCTGTCTCTGTGATGTTCAGAATAAAACGCGTCAATAAAATGAGCTGGAACTCGAAAACGTGACTCACAGACATGAGAGTTATATCTATATCACATCCATAATATAGTGCTGTCAAACAATTAATCACATCCAAAATAAAAGGTTTTGTTTTTTGTGTGTGTGCTGTGTATAATTATTATCTATATATAAATGCACACATGCATGCACATATTTAAGAAAAATATGCATTGTTTCTATATTAAATGTATTTATATATAATATAAATTATATGAATATAATTCTATACATGTAAATATTTTCTAAATATATACTGAATATGTGTGTATTTAAATATACAGTTCACACATATATTATATGTGTGTGTATACTATAATTATAATTTATTAATCACAATTAATCATTTGTCAGCACTAATTTAAAAGAATAATTTTTCATACAGAAGCAATTGTAAAATCAAATGTATTAAAATGTAAAAACTAAATATAAATGTTTGATTAAATTAAAACTAAAACCTAAACCTACAATAAATAAATAAAAAACTGTTAAAAGAAAAAAACTAAATATAAATAAAAACTAAAATAAAGTTTTAAAAACTGAAAAAAACAACAACTGAAAACTGAACAAATGAAAGTTAATACAAAATATTAATAAATAGCATATAAATAAATAAATAAATAATAATAAAAAAAACAATTTGTCTGTTCCTTAGACAAAGCTACGGTATCATATGGCTTCAAAAGACTTAAAATGTTGTGCACTAGTCATATAATACGCTTTTATCCCTTTGCTTTTGTCATTTTAGAGCTTAACAACCCTACCCTCATTCACTTTTCATTACACTAAAAATACTGGCCCAGGATATTCTTCAAAAAAACCTCACAGAGGTTTGGAACAATGTGCGGGAGAATAAATAATGACAGAAATTTAAGGTGAACTATTCCAATCCATTAGTTTTTCTCAATCCAACAGACACACACACACACACACACACACACACACACACACACACACACACACACACATTTCTTTTTCCTCACTCCCCTGGCACAGTTGAGAGCAGGCAGTTTCTGGCCATTCTCCCGGTATAATGGCACCTTTTCACAGCGCTCTCCCTTACTCTCTCTCTTCCCTCACACACTCACACGCTACCATCTGTGCAAACCCCAGTCTCCGTGCCCCCTTGTGCTCTCCCATCATGCCGGGGTAATCGTGGACTAAAGGGGGCCAACGAAAGCATCAGACCAAAGAAGACAGGGCCAAAGATGCCCATCTGAACAAAGCATGCAACGTTTAACAAGCCAAGTAAACAAAACTCAACACAAAAGCTTAAATTCTCACTGATTAAATGAAGCTGCTACTTTAATTCGCACAAATGTTTGGCGTGAGCTGTCTATAAAGTCGCTGCACAGAATACCAAGGGCAGGTTTGATGTGATGCAAACATTGCAGAGAGCACAAGGTTGCTGAGAGTAGCACATAAAGATTGCTAGCCTCGCCACCTTTCTATATCCCGGAATGAGCATTTAATTAAGGCATGAGTGACTCTTAATCATTCCCGGGCACAATCAATTAACACATCAAGTCTGTTCACGGCAGTGCTGCGACCTCAGGTGAAACTTGCAATCGCACACACCCCTGAGGCCTTGAGGAATGGATTTCATTAGGCTAGCATGCGCTAACACTAACGATGCCACACACTCCCATTACAATCATAATTACCGGTTTTATCGCAGTGCACAACTCTCGCATGAGCGGCTGGGTCACCCCGAAACCGTCCACGGAGCAAGTATTAAAATCGATCTGCTAATTAAGACTGCCTGTTTGCTGTAAACTCGATTGCGCGTTTTATACCCCCGCCATTGATCGGATAGAGGTAATGACATTTTACAGCAATCGTCTGTGTCTAAACGTCATATAGCCGTGTCTGAAATGCATGGCAAGTGAAAACTATTCATATGGAATATTGTATGATAGCATATGGCATCTGTCAACGAAAAGAGACATGCATTGAAGAGGGCTCAATTCGGGGGGAGCAACATACGTTATTATCCTTTGGGTATTAGCATTTTACAAAATAAAAGCCATAGACGCTGAAAAACAGACGCTTGTGAGCACTCTTAAACAATATCTTGACTGAAGTACCTGCAGGGCTGTGATTTGTAAAGTGCCGTTTTCCATTAGGCTAATGCGCTCGTCGTTGCCCAGGATTCTCTGGCCGTCACGCTCCCATTGGATGCTCGGAAGAGGGTTGCCCATTACGTGGCACTGCAATTGGGCCGTGGTGCCCGGAGCGAGTGTCTGGTTGGCTGGTCCTTGGCGGATGATGGGAGGGATCCGGTCAGATGGGGCTAAGGGTGAAGAGAATGAGAGAGGCGTGGGCCACAAGAACCAAATTTGCATGTAACACTACCACATCACCCACCTCGTTCAAATTATGCACAAGAGATCGTTGAAAAAGACACACTACGAATTATGCTAATTGAGATTCGGAGTGTAACAAGATGGTAAATTACAATATCAGCATGCACTATGAGATAGAACGACAAAAACAAACACAGTTACTAAAAAAAAGTATTAAATATCCAGTGCCAAATTCATCTGTGCACTGAAACATTCAGCAAACGGTAAAAAGAATGGATAGAAATACTGGCCATTTGTTTTAAATATTTACAGCCTGCCAAACAAAAAGAGATCGGTAATTCTTATGATTTTGATTAGACCAATGACACAGGCCTCTGGATATAATTTGATTGACTTGTGGTGCTCTTTTTGAAATTGAAGTTTAATGTTATTGCATAGTGGAACTAAGCCAAATGCATTTTAACACCTTTAGCAGGCTGTGTTTTTTATAATAAATTGCTCTGTGCTTTTAAGCTTGCTGTACAACTTTTATGGGTCAATGACTGGTAAAGATGGATGCACTCTACAGCTGCATGTTATTAAATACACAAAATACACAGGTTTTCATAAAATCATCAGTGGTAGAGGTGTTCAGACTCCTGGATGGATGTGGGATTACACATTGCTACTTGAGATTTCAGACCTACGAACATTTATGTAAGATTATTTCCACTGTCTCAGTATATTTATGTGACCATATACATATACGTCTTACAGCATTAAGTGGAAAAAAATGACATTTTACTGCACTTTTCTACACGGGTGAATTTCTTTCAGGTTAAAAAGGTATGCAGCAATATAGCATGTAAAATGCATGATGTTACATTTCGACATAGCGCTCTAGAATAATTACAGTCGCCTGCATTCTTCTACAATGTATTCTTCCATTTCCTCTCGTTCAGCTGCATCTCTTTCTATAGACCAATGTGATGGCTTAACACGGCCGTGTTTCCATGAATAATTTATTATTTGTTTGACTAGAGCTGGAAAACCTACTGTCTATTGACCTAAGCGAGGAGAAAAGTCCACAGATAAATAATTGACAATTTGGTTACTTTAGCATTCTCATTTGAAAAAACAAGGACCTGGGAAAGGCAGCCTGCATCTCTGACATTTTCCCTCCACTGCGGTAAGAAAAAGAAAAGACCATAAGGTCAGAAAGACAACGAGGGCTGTGTTGCTCCAACATAACCGAGTTGTGTTTCTACACGATATGAAATTCATAGGCAACAGAACCATCCTTGGGTGAAATGACCCTGCGCTGCACATACATATGTCCTTCTATATATCGTTTCATCATTTATCAGGTAAGTACATTACAGCCTGTATCACTCAGATGATGCCAACCTGCCAGGGACGTCGTCTTTAGAGGTCACAGAAGGTATAGGGATTTCTGGAAAATGTGATTATATTTTATAAGCCTGATTTTTTAGCAAACCTACATCGGATTGTGCAGATATTGGACTCTTGGCGAAGGTTTTTCGTGTGATGTGCCTAGACTCAGTTTGGTACACGAGCACACACGTGGAGTACACGTAAACAGTTTATCCTGTTACCGAGGAGCATGACGGAGGCGGCATATGTTCCTGGGGTTATTTGCATAGCTCGATTGTGCCCTGTCCTTTCTGATTACGTCTCCAGAGCTTCCTGCTGTTCTCTCATTTGCAGAAGCAGAAATTTTAATTTGGGACGGCTTTGAAGATTTAATTTATTTTGGTTTAAAGCAAAAAGGCTGCGGCGGGGCGAAGCGGCAATTTGTTCAAATGCAAACAAAAATATTAGTCAAATCTTTGTGATAAGGCCTCACACAAGCAATTCAATTACATGTACAGTTCTGGAGCTTTAATGTAGTTAGATTGATATTAAAATATCAAGCCGAGCCCCGGTGTTTGAAGGAGCCGCTGGGGGTGTATGAAAGGGCAACTGTATGTGTGTGCGTCAAAAGGTAGTTTGAAGTATTTACTCACTGCTTTCCACCTCCAGCAGGGCTTTGGTCAAGATGCTGCCTGCCACACTGATGGCCTGGCAGATGTAGTACCCAGAATCCTCGCTGTGCACATCTGTAATGGTCAGCTCTCCGCTTAACGACACGGAAAAACGGCCTGACTGTGAAGGTGGCTGACTGGGAAACAGCAGGACCTGTTCAAACCAAACAAACACTATTAAAATACTAAATGTGATAAATTACAATTTAAATTTGTGCTTTTTTGGCTGTATAACTACCTTAACTCACAAAAGACCTTTATAAAACATATTCATTGCCAGCACACATCAGTGAAACTCTATATTAATGCACCAACTATAAATAGGCACATTTTGACTATTATAATTAACACCGTACAGTTAATTAATATTAGTGTACATGTATAATACAATTAATTAAAATGTGTAAGATTAAGTTTATATAAAATACTATAAACTAGTTCTGTCAAATGATTAATTGCATCCAAATTCAGTTTTTTACATGCAGCCTCTTGTGGCATACTGCTTCATCAGTTTATGCATGTTGCATTACTGTTTGTGACTGACACAAATTACAAATATATTAAAAAAGGATATGGGCTAATCAGTCCGCCGATATAATTTATGACTCATCGCAATCACTTAGATTTAAGAGCTTGGATGAAATGGCTGATTTGCATTTACATTAATAGAACATCACTGTGCATTCAGTGTGATACTCGGGTATAAATTTAGTTGACCGCTGAGGTTCACGGCCGAACAATAGCTGCACTATCTCAGCTGGTGTTTTAGAAAGAGGGGGTCAGGAAAAATGCCAAACACACAAAAGACAAGGCCGAAGGATTTTAAGGAGCCTTCCTCCTTTAGCATGAGACTGCAACACTGACAGCTGCCCTATTGTTCCTACTTGGCCGTGTGTGTGTCACTGTTTCATTTTTGGGGATAATCCAGTGACCCGCTCACCCCAGCCCTCTGGCTCTGACCGGACCCTCATCCTCAGTTCTGTTCTATATCTGCTGACCTCAAAGATCGACCACACATACAGAAAAAACAAAGAATAGATGAGAGATTAACCGGAGAAGAGTTCAGGGCCCGGCGTGAAGCGGATATTTGATCACCTCTAGCCTATGACACACTCTGCTCGAAAAAAAAAAAAAAGGATGAGGGGATCTAAGTAAGGGTGAAGGGAGGGATATGGGAACTGGCTTCCTTCCTCTGAGTGTTTTAGAACAACCAGAGGCTTATATCTTCATTTCTACTGCTGTGCTTTATTAATAGAGACATGAGGGTGTTATCTAGCTGGGCCCAGGGACATGTTCTATCCTCCTTTGACCGAATGAGGAGACACGAACGTGAACAAGCTCCTGAAGAAATCCCAGAGTTCCTTCAAACCCGGTGAAGGGCCTGTCACCAGCATCCAAAACTGGCTGCAAGGCATGCTCCCTCTATTTCTTTCTCTTTGTCTCTTTGACTCTCCTGAAACTCGTTGGACTGATTAAAAAAAACCTGTGTAGCTCTTTCTTCTTAAGATCATGAAAGCCAAAGCTAAAATGCTCAGCTCATATTTAATTAAAAACAACAATAATTAAATTAAAGTACTTAGTTAATAATACTATTATTAATAACAATCATTAGAATATTCATTAATCCATCTACTGTATCTATCTATCTATCTATCCATCTATCTATCTATCTATCTATCTATCTATCTATCTATCTATCTATCTATCTATCT
>JAUMHP010000059.1:10379466-10406162 GCA_032361065.1 Enteromius trimaculatus
TTTATTTATTTATTATTTATTTATTTATTTATTTATTTATTTTAATTTTTTTATTTATTACAATATTTGCAACACACCATGCAAAAACAAGTATATAACAGAACATTTCTAAATAAATATTTTTTTCTATCACTGCAGTCTTTGGGTTGCATGTTCTGGGGCACAAGTCAGCTTTATAATGCTTGTAAACCCTTAGTTGCGGTGGCAGACACCGTGTCAAGCAATAACAGTGATATTTCATCTTTTTATGACCCAAAAGCGATCCCCAGAACCCCTATCCAGCCTGATGAAATGATATGCATTCTATATAAGGGACGGGAAGAATGAGAGACAGAGAGATGTATGAGACGAGCTGCCAAGGTACATAATTTCAAGGCTCTTAACTGCCCATAAACAGGCCCGTCTGGTCTTCCCCGAAACCTTTTAGGCCTCACCATGTCAGGGCGACAAATTGAAGTTATAAATGAGTATTCTTTATGGGCAAGGCCGCATGTGCAGCGCTGGAGGTGGGTGTCATTATCCAGAAAAAAAAAGGAGAAAGAGGGGGGCGTTTGACCGACAGTGGGATCCAGAGGCACAGAGCCAGAGGAATCGACTCTAACCTCCACCCCATTCACTGTTAATCACTGTCCCACCAGCAGCTGTCTGAAGCAGCCCATGCTAGCTACATCAGGGTATGCCAGCCTCATTTAAATGACAGAGAGGTGCTGTTTTATACAGAGGACACTAATGAAGAGATGGTCATCAGGGAGGGAAACAATCTAGTCATTTTCAAATGTGCACTCAGACTGCATAAAGATTCAGTAAATGGTTTTATGAGAATATTCCAATGGCTTACGCGTATCACATAATCTTTATTCTGAAAAATGTTTAGAGACGTGATCATGTCTAAACCCTTAACAGTTTTCTATAGGAAGTTCAGATTTATTCAAAATAATTTTAAAGGTATATTTTTCATGCAGGTTTGGAAGAACCAAAATCAATTTGCCTGTCGATTACACTTGCAGTGAATTATGGGTAAGCTTCAGTGGTTCCTTACATCACTATGTTTTTGTGATGGAATCAAGTCTTCAATGCAGGCCCTCTAATTCTCCACCAGACACAACAACACTTCATCTCGTGCGTTTCAGCTCTTCAACAAAGCATTTGTTACTGTATCTTTGACTCTTAATCTGAATAAATTACCTAAACTTAACCAGACAAGCCTTGAATTTTCTCATCTTTGGTGTCTAATAAGAGGTCAGCTCCAAACCATTTACATAACCTCCCTCATGTCCCAATTTCATTGTATTATAGAGCGTTCCGCAACAACTGAAGCTACAAACCACTTCAATCCAGTGTTTTGGAGGGCAAACTGCTGCTCCGTGGGTGGCTGACTGTCTAACACGTTCATCCTACTGTAAACTCATCATTATTCAGTGCGTTGCGTGTGGAAACCGTTACCAGCCCCTACGCTGCTGGACACAACGCTGGCCCACAAAACGCCTGACTGGAGAACAAAAGTAGAGGAGATAAGGGGATGAAGGATGGGAGGATCTCTGTATTGATGGCACATCCATGAGGAGAGCCCCAGGCCCCCCCATAGCTGGTCTTTTTGTATGCAGATACTGACAACAATAAGTCCATTAGTGATGTGGTCTAATCCGGCGCGTGTGGCCGACCACGGTGGAGGCTAATAGAGACATGGTCTTTGGAAAGAAAGAGGATTACTTTAATCTAGTGATGGCCTGCACTTCTCGAGCTTAATGAGAGGACGGGACCCAACTTTATGTCTTTGTCCATCATCGCCCCCCTTTTTGCTAATGAAATGTTCCCCACAACCATCTGGGGAAACTGAAATGTCTAACTGTCCAAAATGAACCAGCAGGTGATCTTGTCCTAATTTTGCATGTTTTTGCAGATATGACATATTAAAATCTATATTATTTTGTAAATATATATCTGTATTGTATTTAAAGCTGTTACTGGGAGTTTTGGAAATAATATCATTTTATTTGTTGAACACAGCCGGTTCTTGCCTGAGGATGGCTTGAGGTGGGAAAGCTGATGCAAAATATATTTATTGATTTTAGGAAAGGTGCTTCCTGCAGGAATGTGCATAAAACAAAAGATTACCCGCGTACTACTCGGAAAAACACAAATTTGGACTTGGAGCTGTTTTTGAAGGAGTTAAACGGCTTGAAACCCGCATCAAATACACTGTCAAAAGCTTTCAAGCTGTTGTACAGAAACAAGTAGAGAGCTTGTAAATGGAATTCAACAATAACCAGAACAATGTCTGAAATAATCAATGTGCCACCAGCAAAGATGTTAGTTTCTTAATGGATTCTCAATAGACTGCAGAAATCGAATGGAGTATGAGCCTACGAGGCAAGTACAGGGCTCTTTTACCACTCCACACGTGGTACTGAAATCATAAGAGGAGACAGGGCTCAAACTCAGCGGAGCAGTCAAAGTCTGAGCGCGCTCTGCATGATGCGTCAGTGCATATCAGCGGGACAGGTCTCGGGATAAGGCTTGACGTTGAAGCCTTTCCTCGCAGGGGTTTGGGGAAGGATTCTTGTTCATACGAAATCCTCTGATCCTTCAAGGTGAGCCTGTCTCCTAAAAGGAGCTAGAAAGAGCATTATACGCTTTTGAAACAGACGTCACAAACGTGCGCAGGCTTTTTCTTTTTTATTAGACCGGTTGACATTTCTTGATGAAATTGAACTGTCATCATTTGTTCCGGAAACAATTTTTGTTTAAAAGACCTTGAATTTTTACATTTACAGGAAAAACCTGGCCTGAGTTTGTGTAACTCTAAGGGGCCAAAACCAGTAAGAGGAAGCAAAGGCCAACGGAAATGTAACAGCTTAAGCAAGTATTGCTTTTACTGGCAGTGTGTGTGTTTCTATGCTCTCCTACCTTCTAAACACAGACCAATATCCTGGCCCATTGCTCCCTCCCATCTCTCCGATGCCAGCTGGCAATGCCAATGAGAGAAAGGCAATAAATCATCCCAGAGCTGGTGCCTGCACAAACTCTCAGGGTACATGGATCGCACAGCCACATATGCAGTGGAAGGAAAATAATTTAGCATTCCGACAACCGGTTCCCATCAATCACAGCACTTAAACAGGCTTACTAACTTCATTTTAAGCTTAAATGTTGTTTCCCCACTCTTCAGATCGGAGCGGTTTTAAAAATATAAAAATAAGGCTTAAGTTCAGATCTGTATAACGGGCATTAAAAAAAAAAAAAGTCTATTGGAAGCCCTTAAACTCACCTTGCAATTTGGTACGCCGGTAAAATGGACAATTACAATTTTATGATCTCTGTTAGGAAAATGAATAGATGCAATTAAACAGTCGCTATGGTGGTCAGGCTCACCCAAAGTCAACAACAATGATTACGCATTTATTTAACCACAACCACAGAGTGAAACGACTGTTGCATGAGGGACACGAGTAAGCAAAAAAATGCAAATTAAATGCAATAAACCGGAAAGTTCAGACTCTACAATCTAATTGGATGAGCCACAAAGTATATGCAACTATTATTTTCATTATAAACTAAATTACTCGGCAGAAGAATTGCTTTATTGTGATTATTTACTATCAATTACTATTATTATTATTAATGAATTGTATATAGACGTAATAACAGGCATAATTATTGCTAATTACTAATTATATTTAGATCAGGGCTGCGCGATTATGACAAAAATCATAATTGCCGATTATTCCCTTAAAACTGTAATTGCGATTATTAATTACGATTATCACAATTTACACTGAATGATGTTTATACCATTGTTTGAAGCAACTGCATGCCATATGTTTACACGAACATAAACAAGCTGAAAAAACTTTATTGCTTAAATAATAACATAAGTGGACTATGAACGATTATTTGCAACGATTACATAACGGTGGCGTCTGTAATTGTAATTTCGATTAAACAAATCGTGCAGCCTTAATTTATTTAGATGATGATTATTAAACACACTAATTCTACGTCAAAACCAAGTAAACAGAGGTGTAACTACAGAGAGAAAAATGAGAGTTGTTGATGTCTCAGAGTTGGCGGCAATGATTGAAAGTGGAAGGTGGCTCTCAAAGGTGCCTGAGGCGGGCTGCATGGTCCCTTGTGTCCTGTCTGCTCTGGTCATAACCCTGACTATACAAAAGCTCACAGATGCACCCCTGCTTATCAAGTTGAGTGGGGGTTTAGTCTGAAATCCTCCTTGCACCACCTGTTGCTCGTTCAGCTAAACACTCTCTCTCATTTCCTATATTTCCCTCTATTTTTTCCCTCTGCCCCCCAGCAGTTTATTATGACTATCTTTACTGCATATCTCTCTTTCTCTTCCTCCAAGGTGGCCTTGTGTTCATATGTCTGGTCTGTGTTACTCATGGCTGGCTTTAAAACATTCATTAGGTAGTGAGAGAGTTAAATAGCCAAGGGACAGAAGGCCTGTGTCACCCCGTGTCCGAATGACCCCACCCTGTCAGCAGTCTCCCTGACCCCTGGAGTTCGACGGGCTAAGTGATCTTATTATTACTGCACGGACACACACACGCAGCCAAATGCGCGTCTGGACAGACCGGGTCGGGTTTTGCTGGTTAATATGCATTTGCAAGAAAAATGCATTTGCAACTTGGCACCTCTTTGGGAAATTCAGGAAGATTAATAGCTCACATACACAGCGAAAGCTCTGGAATAATAAATCTACTTTGTGGATGCATCTCATCACAGTCTGAATGAAGTTTGAGCAGCATCAAGATGGAACGGGAAGTCGGATCACAGAAATCTGATTTATGTAGGGTGTGTCGATGCATTAGAGCTACAGTAAAAGACTGCTCAAATCAAATTAAAAATCTTTACAACGCTTTTTTTTTTTTACAATGCTCTTTTCTGCTGGTTTAATAATCAATTTATACTGAGGAGTTTCGAAGTCTTAACTGCTCCAGGCCACCCTTCAGCACCCACACGAGTCTAGATCCAAGGCAATAAGGTTAATAGCACAGAGGGCAGGCGGCCCAGAGGGGGACAGCATGCCCTGCTGAACATAAGCCACTATTACTTTAGTTTTTTCCTGGACTGAGGGGCATCACATAAATAGGCTTATCTGTCACGATGTCTCTAGCTTAAACCCTAGAGGTGCAGAGTGACCCATAAGAAAACCTTACTATCACCGGCAGAATGGCCCAGCTCAGGCCTAACATTTGTAATATTACAGTATTACATTTATAATATTTTCTCTTAATTCAATTAATTTAATGTATTATAATGAAATGATTATTAACCTACAATTATTATTATTTGATACAATATATACAACTATTGTTATATTTAAAAATAATTAAATAAATTATATAGTTTATTAAAAAAAATACATTTAAATGTAAAATATTTTTTGTATATATGTAATCCTGAAGCAGGAAACCAGTTATACATAGCATGAACATATTAAAGTAATGGGCAAAAATATATAGTATGGGTCAAATTTTTTTTTTTTTGTGGCAAAAACCATTAGAAGTAAGTAGTAAGTAAAGATCATGTTAGAGATATTTTGTAAATTTCCTACAGTAAATATATAAAAACTTTTTTTATTATTATATACGCATTGCTAACAACTTTAAAGGTGATTTTCTAAATATTTTGATGTCTTGCACCCTCAGATTCCACATTTTAAAATAGTTGGATCTCTGCCCAATAATACGCTATCCTACTAAGCCATAAATCAATGGAAAGCTTATTTCTTGACTGGGTTTGTGGTCTAGGGTCAGATATTATTAACTATAATAAATATATAAATAAAGTTAGCTAAATATAAATGTGGAAAAAGGGAAGACAACGGAATAGTTTTGCTGTGGTGTCATGAGAATGATATTTTAACTAGGTTGCTGAAATCATGTCAATAACGGCAATTCAGATCAAACTGCCTGCTGACCTCTTTTTGCTGTACAACAGGACCCTCCCCATAAGTGAAAAAGTGTGAAAGTTTCCTGCCTCTAACAGCTCATCAAAACAGAGAACAAGAGTATCATATCTTCCTTTCACCTGTTCGTTCCCAACATTCCAGAGAACAGCTGCTGTTCTGTCTTCACCTGTCCTCCCCATCCCCAAAACAACTTTCATTAGAAGCTCCAAATGGCTTATGTTTACCCATTAGCCATGCAAAAGCATGAAGAGGGGCGACACCAAATGCTGAGCATCATTTAAAAAGTAATAAACCACAAACCACAGATGAACCATCACAGATCCATTCCCTTTCATCTATCATTTAACGTGTGAGAGTTCTGTCACTATAAATTATCCCAGCTCCAGCTTCATCATCTGAGTAATTTAACCGTGCCTACATAACTCATCACCTCGACCATAAATACCGCCTTCAAAAGCAGCGTATATAAACAGGCTGTTAAAACACTCTCTGGGAATTCAGTCCCTCCCATGCATGCCGGGCCAAGAGCCTGTTTATTCTCACCAGAACATCTCGCGTTTGACCGAAGATCCGTGCCCTCCTAATGTACAACACGCTGCCTGCTGGTGGCAGATCAACACGCCTGGCATATGGGTTCCCTCCTTCTCCTTTCTATTTATCCTTCTACCTCCCTTTCTCGCTATATATATATACCTCTCTCTGCCAAACCCCCGAAACCTGTGAACCAGACAAGCTCTACGGCTGGCAGCAAACCCCTCATCCCCGTCTCCCGCCCACCACCTGGCTAATGGAGCCGTGCCACGATGGAGAAAGATGATCTCCATGCAGAGACCTGGCACTATGTGCCCAAATCTCATCGCCACAATACCCACAGAGCTTATTCCATCAAAATAAAGCTATTCTGAACTTTTACTGCATTAAAGGGATATTAAAGGAATAGATCAACCAAAAATGGAAATTCTGTCAGCCTTTACTCACCCTCATGTTATTCCATCAGGTATGACTTTGCTCTAGTGTGGAACACCAAAGAAGCTATTCTGAAAAACAGTGTAGTTTTGGACCCCATAGACTTGCATTAAACAGATCAAACTATATTAGTTTTATGTTCCACAGAAGCCAAGATTGAAACAACGCTTTGGGGTGTAAATGTGAGCTTTCATTTGTTAATGTGACCGTTATGATGTCACACTCAGTTTAGCCTTGCATAAATAGCCTCAATGAACTAATTAAGAAAATTTGCATTGCAAAAGGAAGTACATAATCTCATATTTTAGACATACTGATTAAGCTATACAATTCATGTATATTTTATCTATTTTTATCTATTTTTTTCTTGTTTTTGGCCACCGTTCCCTAGAGGAAATGTCACACTGTCATCTCACAGGACAGCCAAGCACATCACAACTAATGATATAGGCCACCTGGATGATGGGGGGTGTGGATAAAAGACAAGACCGTTGGCAAAGATCTAGACCTAAAACCAACTCCTGTGGGGCTCTAGAACTATTTGTGCACCAGATTTCTTTCCACTGCGCACATTCAGTCTACAGTTAATGATAATGACAGTCTCGTTTGAGAGAGACAGACTGCAAACCTTGCTGCTCAATGTGAGAAGAACTCATCCAAAAACCTTTCATTTTGTAGGGGTAAGCTTGGGAATTTCAGATGTTTGATTATGCGTTTAGCTTGTTTTCGGTTCACTGAGGTAAAAACATATTTTTTAGATACCGCTGTAAAAGGAGTTACCAAGACAAACAAATTTCCGAGCATTAAATTGAGAGTCTCTATCGTATTCTGGATGAAAACTGCCATCTTTAATGTAACTTTGGAAAACTAATTTTCTCAGCCACAATAAGAAATGTTTTATTCAACAGGCCATCTGTTCTGTAACCCTCATGGATCACGAACTTACCATGAACTTGGAGTTTTGAAACCGCACAGTGTCTTTTAGGCGCCGGATATCACTAATGAATGAATCTGAAATGTAGGTTAATGGTTTTGGTAACAGCATCCAACAGTCAGTCCTATAATTGAACGGAGTTATTGTTCAAGTCCAATCTAAAAAAAACTCACTAAAGATATTTGATATGGAAATATGAGAGAAATATAACTTTCAATGCAGATAAGAAAGAAGAAATAAAAATCAAACTGAAAGAAATCCAATCTGAAAGCGCTCAGAGACTGAGAATAAATATTATCACGCAGCAAATAACCGTTATTTCCAGCTTTTGGAGAGCTGCACCAACTTCAATTAATCCCGAAGACATCAAAAATAATACGGTTTCTTTGCTTTCCCTTTTAAATAAAGATATTGCAGCTTGACGGGGAGGTTCAGATCCTAATTAAATAGCAGAGTGTGAGTGAATTGTAAATGCTTTGGGTTTTGAAGCGTTTTGCAGTAAGAATGCACGGAAGAAAAATTTAATAGACAGGATTTATGAGTAGCTGGAGACCAAATCTACGCTCTGGCTTTGAATTGTGTGAGAATGGTGCTATTCTTTCCAAGCAGTGCCAGAACATGGGGACTATTATGTCTCGCTGATATCTCGGAGCAGATGGTGAAATACTCGAGCAGGTGAGGGATCTGTCCTTTGACGACACCATTTAAGGTCTGCAGGCCACCTAGAAACGATTCTCTAGCAGAAAGCTCCGAAGGTCGCATGACAAAAACATAACATTGCTGAAGTATAATGAAATTGGCGATAATCTAATGACCGAAATCAAATAGTGCCATCAGCATTTAATTAGTGCGTATTGGATATGGGAAGCCCTGCTGTTAAAACCTGGAGCCATTCCATGAGAAACACTGAGATGCTGGTGGATTTTTTTTTTTAAGCTAACATCTGTCACCTGGAAGCCGCCAGCACTACGCTCCTCTCTTGGCTATTTCTGGGGTTGAATTTATCTTGAATACCAGCTATCATCCATCTACATTAATACCACAAATCAGATTACCTCCTCTAAAACTAACAATGACCTCAGTGCTTCACTCCATCCAGGGACGACGGTTATGGGCCGCCGCAGTGAGTGGAAGACTAAACAAGATCGAGTGGAGATGGAGGAGAAGGGGGAAAAAAATGAGGAGAGCAGGACGAAATGGGAAAGCTTTATAAAAGCGGCAGGAAAAAAGATGAGCACTGCGGAAATTCACAGTCGGAGAGATTGAGGAAGAGAGTGCGAGGTAAGGATCAGAGTACAAATGAGCCGACTTACTTGCGACCTCCAAAGAGGCATTACGGCTGACGGCCTCGCCCAAGTAATTCCTCGCTACACACACATACACTCCTTCGTCAGGCTTGCTGCGTCTTCCGTGAACGATTCGGAGGAAGAAGAGGGAACCGCTGGGGAGGAGCATGCGGTGGGAGCGTGGATCCTCGCGGTCTGTTTCAACTCTCTCGCCATCTTTGTACCACTCCACCATAGGGGTCGGCCGACCTTCAGCTTTACAGTTCAACGTGGCGGGTTCACCCTTGGAAACAATGAGGTCTGAGGGGTGTTCAACAATCCGTGGTGCGGCATCTTCCAACCTCGGCCGTGATCCTATAAGAGAGAGAATCGGTGGTTACTATTTGCATTACATGCAATTGAGAGAATTTGCTGTAAATAAAACAGATGTAACTCAATGCAGTCAATAAAACAATCAATGATTCATATATATATATATATTTATATACAATTCGATTGCATTTTGTTAAGAACATTTTTTTATTCAGCATTCTAAAAAATTGCATATTTGCATGATTTTTTAATATATACTTAAAGAATGAGTTTACTGCCCAAAAAGTAACTCTAAATAAAAATAAATAAATAAATAAATACTGTAGTATATAAATAAATAGTAAATAAAATGATTGTAAAATATTCAAATAAATGTAAAAAATACAAAATTCATGTGCACATGCAATTTTTATGCGGCATTATAAATTATATAATAAATAAATACCTTATTTTAATAAATCGTTATTCCTTTTTGTTATTAATTACTAATATATTAGTCATATTTCAATATTCATGAAGTAACATGACAAAAAGGATATCTTAGTTAAATCAAGTTCCATATAACTGCTAATTAGACATAAAACAAGTTTTGTGCTGGTGATGTTGCACGCAAAATTGTCGCTTTGAGTGTGTACATGACATGGTCATCAGAAACTTCACACATGGTGTACAAGATCTGTATAAATGAAGTTAATTGATGACTTATAATCTGCCAAAAACATTAATTTATTCCAAGCAAAGAGCATAAATTCTCACTTTACACCAAAAACGGCATTTCAATCCAGTTGGAGGTCATCCAATAAAATGCACAGTCTTGGATCCAGCACCTGCTTTACCAAAGCCATCTTTAGCTGATTTTCATGTTACTGTTGACAAGGATGTAAAATACAATTTCCACCAATACTCGACTAGGTAAAATTAAGAAGTTATACATATGTATTGCTCATATACATGTCATAAACTGGCAGTATGAAAATTACATGCTCTGAATTCAACAGCTATCACGAAAAACAGAAATTCATTTCTATCCCGCAGTTGCTGGGATATGTATAAATAATTTGTCTTCTGTTTTAAGGCGCATATGAATTCATGCTGACTGCCAAGGGTTTTTTGTTTCACACAGTTGTTGTGAAAGGGGGGGGGGGGGGGGGGGGGGGGAAGGAGAAACTGTGGTATGGTAATTCAGGTAGGCTTTCAGAAAGCTTTGAAATTGCTTTTCTCTCTCCCAATTTGAATGACAGTGTGGTGGTGGGACAATTACGGATGAATAACAACAACACAAACTGATTCTCAACAAGACTGGGGAATTTCAGCCATCGGGAGATATCTGGGGATGAAAGTGAGTCATTGTGCATGGTGATTTTGGAAATAATTACCGATCCCGGCGGCAACAATTATACTGGGGTTTAAAATTCGTGACAGGAGAGAGACTTGATTTCCAGCAGTCAGAGTGAGGGATGGTGGAAATATTTTTCAGTTGGAAATGAATCACGTGTGATAGCTCTAACAAAAAGATACAGACATCCCCCTGGGGAAACGTCCATCACCACCTCAAAATACATAAGAAGTAACACAGGATTATGAGGGAAAACACAGTAATGCATTTCACGCACATGGAGATAAACTCTAGTATAACAGTCCTCTGTTTACAACAGCAACATGGCTGTTAAAAATAGTGCTTTTAAGGATTATTTCTTACCATTCAGATCTGCAAAGCTTCACTTTGCTTTATTACTTCATATTCAGTTGAGTGGATAAACACCCCTGGGCCAAAGACTAATGCAACTTAAAACAAACCCATTTCCCAACCACTTTACCCCAGCCATGAATAACACGACACAATGACCTTACAGTAGTAGTACATTGGGCTCCATCCACAGGAGACGGCAAAGGCCAAACCACAAGCTTTGTGCTCACCTCTGAATCCCCAGAACTGTTGCCCTTCCACTCTTTCAAAACAAAAAGCCCTGTGGCCCTGCAGGGTTAAGGGAGCAGAGACCGCCAGGGTTTGGCTAATAGCTTTTAGCGGACACTTATAGACTGCCGAACAGACTGCGGCTGGCGGGGGGGGGCGGAGGAGAAACAGTGGGGTAAGAATCCAAGAACAGGCTTATAAATAAAACAGACCAAACACACCCGACCCGCCACAGAGGAGATGTAAGGCAAGGGAAGAAATGGAAAGTAAAGACTTAGCTAAACGCCTACCAATGTAGAAACTATCTCACCTAAATGTGACCTCGAGAAGACCAGGGGGACTTGGGATAGTCTAAGAGAGCGACCGACTGTGCATATAGAAGTGGAAAACAACATCTGGAAAAGCTGATTAATCATTCGCCCTGAGCTTTCGGAGTCCTCTAGACCAACGAGTCACCCATTATGAGGTGCTAGAACTGCTGCTTTAAAAAAAAAAAACAAGTCCCATGATGGGCATTTGGGGGATTTTGACAACTCCAAGGAACACTGTGGTCTCACACCCTGTCAGAGAAAATCAACCCTCTGGGAAACAGTGCACTTTAAGGGCCATCTGAGGCAGATAACACATCTCCAAGAGCATCTTTTATATAACAACGCTTTGGAAACTAACATTATTTTGTCTCTGGTACTGACAAGGTAGCAAAGGAGTGCTCAAATAAGGAAGTGAATAAGGCAGAACAAAGGTGATATAATTTTAATAACCTCATCGCAAAAGGCTGCTTGGCTCCACTGTGAATTGTGGGAAGTGCTTTGATTTCTGGTCGCCGAGTGAAATAAAACTGAGACAATCTTGCCTGCTTTTATTATTTATGGTGCTCGCCCAGGCAAGTCACTCTTTTTCAAGTACGCCTGTACTACAGACATGAATGATACTTCAAACCATGCGGCTTGTTGAGGATTACTTTTCTAAGTGATTAGACTTATGATTTTCACATAGCAGACCGTAAAGTTCCAAGAGGAACCTGAGTCATATGTTGGGAATCACTTGGAGACCTTTAACTTTTAATCTTGTCCACTAAATAACCACCTAGCAACCAAACAGGATACCTTGAATATGTTAATGCTATTTAAATGATTGCAAGGAGTAGCAAATTTAACAGAAAAACAAAAAAAGGTAGCCGTCTTAAATTTTGTACTGGTACACACAAAAATCTAGGCTAACTCTATGCTAGTAGCACAACTTCAGTCCAGCTGTTAAGGATTACATCCAATAAATGCTGCTGAAATTAGAGCATGTCCTATCTGGAAGAACCCATACAAGTGGCAATCTCACCGTGTGACATGCTGGTAATGGTTCCAGCAGTTAGATTGATTCAGGCATAAAGGGAGGTGCTGCAACTACAACTCATCTGCTTTTAAAGGTATCAAGCCCTTGTACTGTAATAGGGGTTTGACCTTGTTATGTGAAAGAAGAGGGGGGAGATGAGCCGGCTCTGGGAGGAAATACATGCATCTGGCTATCCTTCTGATCAATCCCAAGGGGCTTTTAGCACTAAGAATATTTATCTCCAGTGTTGGGGGAGGAAATAAGATCTCTAAACACAGCCAAGCTAAACAAAGACAGATGATGCAAGCCATGCTGCAGTAACAAGACATGCTCTGGGAAATTTTCACAAACAGCAACTGAGCTGACATATGCAAATATTCAGAGTCTTCCAAGAGAAGGTGTCAATGCCAAAGGATCTCCATGACAACCACCCAAGGAAAGGTCAGATGTCGATGTAATAATTGTCTCCATCCCTTGAAGTATGTGTGAAAACCTGGAGGTCACAAGAAGAAAGATGAATTAAGTAGTTCTAAAGAAGCGCAAATTAAAATGCAGGAGGAACTATCAATGCGGGACAAAATTAGTATAAAATAATGAACAAAAGCATTTTTTTTTTACTTAGATGAATAAAACAAGATCCAGAAGAACTTTGACATCTAAAACATTTTTGCAGCATGTCAAACTTCAGTATTACATAAAAGCACAAATCTTTGATGCTCAAAGCACAAAAAGTTTAATACCAAAGGCCAACTTTCTTTCTCCCAATCCTCATCTGCAATTCCTTTGAGTGGCTTCCCGCCCCCCTTAAATAGTTGATTATTTTACAACCTCACCCCTCCTTTTTTCACTGGAATCTGGGAATTGATTTGCAAATGTGCATTCATTACCCTAAGTTAAATTAAGAAGTGGGAGGGGGTAGGGGGGCGTTCCTTCCGACACTCTTTCTTAACCGATCAGTTTTTTTTTGCATTTACAAACAACAAAGGGGCTCTTGAGAAAGAACACAAACCCGGGGTCGTAAAGCTATGCTCTTCACTCCTGCGGCTCCTGATGATGAGAGGACAAAGTGAAGCTTGTCACATGCAAAAAGGGAAATTACACAGGAGGGCTGCTGTTTTCCTCTGGGACGAGCGTGTTTCTGCCTGAATCAACCCTTCGAGGTTGGAACCCGGGATGGATTAAGCGCAGTGGCAAGAACAGAAATTCCATGACAGCTTTTACAGAGCAACCTGACACCTTTAGGGGTTGTGGCAAGAGCTGCTTATGTGCTTCCTGCTTAAGAAACAGCAAAAAGATGTTGTGTTTACTGCAGGGGATGAAGAGGATGTCTCATTCCAACAGGAAGAGACAGCATCGAGTCACGGAGCCTTGCCAAAACAAAGTCTGCGTACCATTGTGGGTTCAGGGGCTGTGTGTCCATTACATGAGCTTTGATGTTGTTCAAAGGCATGAAATACTCTCTTTGTTAAAATAGTATACTTGTATACAGGAGATTTAACATAAATGCAAAGGGTTCTGGATTGTAGATAGATATTCCTTTTTGCTACACAAAACACTTTGTGATATATAACCCAACCCCAAATCCTTAATCTTTAGATGGGACTTCCTGACACATCAGATCTTATCTTCACGCAAAGTCTCACCTGGCCACTTCACTGCTTTAAGAACCTTCTCACTTCACAAAATAAACAGTACTTCAAATGCACCTTCTGGTTGGCAGTGGCAACATCCAGCTGAAGGTATTGATCCCTCTGTGGATTCCCGAGAGAAGACTTGGTGGAAAAGAGGAGGGGAGTAAATACGACTCTTTCAGTGGTTCGACCTGTTACTGAGAATCTCTTTAAGTGCTGACCCTAAACCCTGCGATCTCGAACAACACTGAGCTGAGTTGCCTCAGGTGAACAAGCCATTGAGGTGTAAAAAAATAACCTCCTAGTCACCCTGGACTTGCCAAACTAGCTCATTCCTTTAGTGTGAGGGCATTTTTAGCACAGGCTGTGAGGAATCCTTTGGTCTTCTCTGGGAATAGCTGTCTTTTTTGCATTGCCATACACTCAGATATGTATCAGTACTCTGAGACACATTCGTCCGGGTTTATTCAGATTCTGTGAACCCTCTCAGAAGGCAGTACAATAATACCACAGTCTGTTTTCCCTGACCTCCCGTAATTCAAACTCTCCTCACCAAAGAAAAACACATCTGGAATACATGTCAATGGCATATCGTATATCTCAGGGGGCTTTGACTTGTAGAGTAGAAAAGTAGGGAATAAAAGATCAACTGTGCATGGTAGCACTAGTGGAGCTCCATCCCAGCTGCTCGGTGTTTTCTGGACCTCTGCAGTGCCCCGCTAATGGAAGTGGCCCGGTTGGGGCGACCAGCATACCGCGACTGGTTGAGATAGCATCAGCTTCCTGGTCGTCCTAGCGGTGCACCACGTTCCGCTGGATGAATCCCACCAGGCACTTTCCGCCTGACCCCAACATTGCTAGGTGAGGCCCACACAAGACCACAAATTTAGCAGGAAGTGAAGTTCCAGGCTGAAGGATCTGACTGTACAGCAGATCTAGATGTTTTGCCAAACCCAATAATTTTTCTGCCATTCACACCAGTCGCTTTTAAGCACAAGAAAAGTTCCCTCAGAAGAGCGCCTCGTCTCCTGATCCCTTAAGGCTGCCATTTTTCGGCTTCAGGTCAAATTCCAGTGAAAAGGTAAAACAAAGTGTAAGCGGGCTTTGAAGTCACTCTCTTCTCATCAAAAATTATACAGCCGCTTTAAAATTCTTTCAATCTTCAATGGCCGGGGCCTTCAATCGAGAGCCGACCTGACTATTCATGAACTGGATCTTTGAAAGTCAAACAGAGAGAGATGAAAAGGACTAGGGCGTAGTCGACACTGTACGGACGAGCTTCATGTTAAATACATGCTCGGGGAAAGTGTGCATCGAAAAAGCGACGATGATTAGACCTATATTCAACATTTGTCTCGTCCCAGAACAGCAGGAACTCTGCATATCTCCCCCTGAGGTCCAGAAGATAACGTATCACATTCAGGATGTGTTCTTGCTGCTTTGATGGCTGATGATTGCAGGAGGAAATGACCAAAATGAGGGGTAGGAAAACCCCTAGGCTTCCCTTAGCGCTGAACTTAACCTGTGAATGTTTCTGAAGATCTGCAACATATGGCACTGCGCTGGTGAAATACACAGCTGAATCGCTTTCAATTAGTGACTCACGCATTTAACAGGTTTAGCATTTAAGTCGAGTGGTGCTCGTCGAAATGGTGGGTGTTTTGCATAAGAATGACTCACTGGGTCGGTCATAAACATAAGCAGTCCTGGTATGGCTGGATGCAAGCCTGACATGTAGGGAGGGAAGAATTTTCTTCTTGAGAAAGGCATATGAGATAAAAGACTAATTAATGGACTGCATTATTATGCTGTGCATTCATATGCTGACAAAGTGAATGCACTTTAGCAGCCAAATTAATCAGACTGCTTTCCATTTTCAGATTTAAAACAGAATATAATATTACAAATATCAGACGAGTTCAGCTGAATGCTATAATACACTGCTAGAGATTGCAGTGGTAATCTCAGACTTTCATGCTCTGGTAGTGTAAATGTATATATACACATACATATCAAATGTTTGATACGAGATAAAAGAGAATACCCTCAGGGAGAGCTTTTGGCCTATTCTGGGTAACTGGGGCATTTCTGTCACTATTGGTGGCAGTTTTACCCAAAGCACTGGTTCATTTCTGACTCCAGTCTGAGAGCCTGAGACTGAAAATAATAAATGTAAGAGTTCATTTGCATTCTTAGTCTATCTACTGCACAAAACATTACGAGAAAACATTCAAATCTCATTAAAATATGTTGTCATTTCCACAGACAAAATGTCTCACAATTAAAAATTTTCTAAATTAATTCAATTTATTATTACAATTAATAAAACATAAATTAGAATATATAATCAAATATAACTGTACAACGGTATAAACATACAGCGAAAAATGTACCAGTCCGTTGGCACAAGCCAGCCAAAAGCAAAAGTCATGGTATTGTCAGCAAGCAAAGCAGAAAATTCCTGCAATAAGAGAAACTATTTGGCATAGAATAGAGCTGATAATATCAAAGTCTTGCCACACGTCTATGGAGACACGAACAACAGCCTGTTAACACTTCAGTCGCTCTGACAGAGGCAAAGACAAAGAATACTGACACCACGGAAAAACATTCACAACATTCTTTGAATCGCACTCAAGGACCAATTCCAGCTCTGCCAAGCTGCGATTTTGATCTACACGGCCATTAAACAACAACCGTGCACATAATGTCCATGTCTAATAGCCCTCTGAACTCAGCAACTGTTATTTACTGAAACAACACAAAGATCACAACTGATGAGGATAACGGGGACTCGAAGCCAAATAGGAGCACGGGAACAAAGTTTAACAGCATGAAAGTGTGTAAACATAGGCGCCAGGAGGGAAGAGAACGAGAAAGGAGTGTGTGTTAATGAAGGTAATCTAATAGCAGAGCCCATGCAGATAGAGACCGAGTCATTAAATTGGAGCTCCTGATGAGAGAGCACACACGGCCCCGGGCCCTTTTGTTTACAGTGTGCCCAAACACACACTTATATACACTATTAGCCAGGTCTGTTTGCATAAACTAGTAAACAGAACGAATAAAACCCAGACCAAAAGACTCTGTTTCTCCAAGGACAACACAGTTGCACCATGTAAACACTCAAAGCACAAGCCAGCTGTTTAAGAGTTGGAGTGAGTTGTTTCTCAGTGTGAGAGTGTGGTAATCTAGGCTCAGCAGGTCCTGATAATGAGCAGTCATACTGTGTTGTTTGTCAGAAGTCATGGATCAAGAGGAATATCTTTTTGCCCAAAAGTGATCCGATAATTAAAAGAGTGGCTGAGAGTTCATGCCATGAGAACTGTGCTCAAGGCCTGGAGATACTAAGGATTCTTCGTCTGGGTATGTAAGTGTTACGTCTTCTTGGCATGCAGGTGGCCCCTGCAGTGCCCCGCAGCCTCTTTCCACACACTGGCACACAGATAAACCGCAGAACCCACTTGAAATTATCCAAAGTCTTCAACAAGCTTATCTTAATAGGTATATTTCCATGTTTAACTAGCGGGAAATATGCAGGGTATATTATTAATATACAGAGTATGTTATTGCGGAATGAAAAAAGCTACAATTTCTTCTACCTCTAAGGGCCAGATGAACACATGAAAAAAAAAAATCAGTCCAAAAAAAAAAAGAAAAGAGGATTACTGTGATACCTTGCTGTTGGATTAGGAAAGCAACCAACAAGAGCAGCTACTGCATGTGTTTCAAAAGCTTAGACTTCAAATAAATGTGCTTAAACTCGAGCGCTCCCTATATAATCTCACTTTCTAAATTAAGCAGGAACTGCTCTTTTTGCTATTTCAGTTGGTTGATGGATAAAAAGACAAAAACCCTGCTACCGTGATGTGTGTAAAGCCCCATACCGGAAAGATCCCAGGAACAACTGTGAACTTACCATATCGTATTATTGTTGATATAAACCACACTGACTGCTATCGAGTTATTGGAAAAGGAAAAAAGAATCACCGAACCTCTGCTGTAGGGCATGTCGATATCGAAGTGGTGAGAAATCTTCTGATTAAATACAGAGGCACTTTTGACAGAGAAGCTTAATATTGAATTCAGCCAGGGCTGAAGTGCTAGACAGAAAAAGTCATTCATTACTGAAAGATACAATCTACAGTCAATTAAAAAAACAGCCAAAGAGAGTCAAAACTGGGTTATGTACTCTTCCCATTGACAGCTATCTAAATGAACCATGTACTTGCAGATTACAATATCTCTACTTAAACCAATTAATCCTTGTATGCGTGTCAATTTTTCTGTCCAGGTTATGCCCACCAGTTCTGCAAACGTAAAGCAAGCCACTGCTTCTGAATCTGAATAGCTAACAAACTATAAATTGAAACTACTAGCCATATATACGGACTCAGAGAGTTTAGTTTGGCCTCTCTGATTCTTTGTATAGCGCTTTCCATTTGGAACATGGCTTTGAGGGTCACCACAGCCACTGGAACTAATGCGTAAGGCCATTAAACTGTCTTCATCTGCGGCCAGAGACACAAGGTTGGACAGATTGATGCCAAGGCATTGTGTTGTGTCCCCATTCACCCCCACACAGCAACGGCAGCAGAGCTGACGTCTTTAGGGTTCAATTCAAACTTCCTGTCAGCGCTAGACTCATAAAACCAGAGCCGCATGTGTTCCTGGCTTCCTTACTTGACCAATTAAAAAGATGCCACAAAGAGGAGGTGATAAAATCGTGCTATTTTGGGAGATAAGTTACGCTCCTGCATAGTGAAATATGTGCTTTTAATCAAAGGTGTCACTTTTTAAAGCGCAATTGTTGTATATAAGTATGATCTCGGCAAGAACAAAAGAGTGCCGGAAAGATATTGCCAAGCTGTTTTGTCTCCCGGCAAGGATCCAGTAAAGAGCGTGAATGTGCCGGGATAGAAATCAGACTGAGACATCAGAGCGTGCTCAGTAGGAGATGCGGCATTTATCTTCCTCCTTATTGACAGCCTCTCGACAGCACACTGTTTACACAGAGGAGACAGGGAGTAACTGTGTGAGCGAGAGAGAGAGAGACGCAGACTTCTCTGAGTAACACCTCTCATACACACACATGCAAACATGCTCCGCTTCTGATCTAAGGAGCGACGACAGTCCTGGAGACACAAGACATCAAAATAAGCTGTCGTGTATTGAGAGAAAACCCTAAATGACACACTTTACGCAAAAAGTCGCAGAGCTTTTGAAATGCTGTCAGTCCAATGCGCATACAGTCTAGGATGCAACGGCTACAGATCCTTGCACGGCAATTGAAAACACAAAAGAAATGTTGCATTTATGAGTAATTTTCTTATTTTGAACTATCTGGCTTAAAGGGTGTCATTACGGAGTGAGTCAAAGGCCGGCAGTCGTTAAATGCATGTTTGGGGACAATCCAGGAAGAGCCGACAGCTGTTTAAAATTACTTCAAAAGGAGCCGAACAAACGTAGCATAGACAAACAACAAGTACACAACAATCACACTCAGAAAGGATCAGGCACCTATAAATAAAAAGTTGAAGTGTAACTCAATGCCTTTTCTTTCAAAAACCTTATCAGGTGTGAGAAGGTAAGAGGAGATAGCCAGCGGCCCTCGCCACATACCTGAGCTGGATTAAGTCAGAGGTGTGAGAACAGAACGGGACAATGATGAATTCCGCTATACCGAACTAATCCAGACTCAATTTTTGGATGGTTTTGAGCCTGTTATAAAAAACTGAATTGATTTTGGTTTGGTCATTAAACAAAAGAAGAGCACAGCATTGACAACACAATTTATATTGGGCTATAGATCTGGTCAAATAAAAGCTTTGCATGTCGTTTCATCCCTCGTCTGGCGGCTGTGCTGCCCTTGATTCAGTGGCAGATTTTGTCAGCGGTTATATTGGAGGACAGATCTCAGAGGCAATGTTTACTGCCCCATAAAACAGTGCTTCTGTTGCCAGCACTGCCAGCAATACCACTGATCTAAGCACGATTCAATTCAAGCTATGCACGATTGTGCCTCTACAGAGGCATGGTTTGCAGCCAGGGGTCCTGAAGGTAGACTAGGGAGTCCGAAAGAATATACACGAAAATATAGAGCTTACATTTTTAAGGCTTTTCTACCTCTTTGATAATTTGTACATTTCTAACTAACAGCCTATCCTTCATCCGTGCGTCTGAATGAGGGGTCCCTGAGACTGTGAGGGTAAAAAAACCTAATACAAAAGTTTGCAAAGGTAACAACAGTTAAATAATTAAAGTATCCTTGTGTAGTTTTTCTATATTTATGCCCTCTCTCTAAAAGAGAATCAACAAATGTCTTAAAGTGAGTGTATTTACAGTAAACTGGGTCAGCCGGACTGTGCAAACACAGTGTATCAATGATACATCTACAAATCATATATTTACATTAAAAGCATTTTGTATATAAGTAGGTATATATCTTTTACATACATTAAATGATGTTTACCTTTAACTTAATATCAAGAACATCTCAAATGCTCTTCTGCTGTATAGTTTTGTATCTATATATGTGCATTATCACCGTACAACCGATGCAACAACGATACCTCACAAAATACCACCATCCGTAAGACAATATTTACATTTAAAAACACCAGAGAAGATGTCGACAACTATTCCAAGATGTTTTGCGATCATAATCCTCATATGGCCATCTGTCGTGTTGCATTCTCTCCAGCTTACCTTGAGACAAGCAGATGATGGCAAGCACGACGAGCAGCGCATCTAAAGTCCTGCGAAACTCCATCACCCTCAGATATAAAGTCCACTTCAGTCGCCTTTATCCGGACAAACAGTCCTTAAAACCACCCCAAAAGCGCTGCAATCCGCTTGAAGTGCGAGGAGACGCGCTTGAACAGTCGGTCACATTGAAGAACTTCCCAAACTAAACCCAAAACACTCAAAAACTGAGTAGGATAATCGGAGCATCACAAATACTCCATATTTCCCGTGCGCCTCCTGCGCGCTCGAGCGCTGATCTGTACAGATAAAGAGTCAATGTAACGGACAGATAAGATGTGATGCTCACAGTCCGTCCCAGCCGCTCTTACTTCCTCCGAGATTCATTTCACGGGCTAAACATGCCTCGCTTTCCTTGAGTATGGAGAAAGTATCCGTTCTTTAATAGCCCATTCAGTCAGATATCAATCTCCTCCGCTGCCCCGCACTCTTCGCTGTGAATGAACGGATTTACTACTCTCGCGTCTACAGGCGACTGTCTCGTGGCTCCAGCCCACCCCCCTGACTACCTTTAGCAGTTACCAGCACTGGGGTAACAGCGCTCTTAAAGGGCCAGGCGCTCATTTCGTTCAACCTGCAGATATCGTTGTAAATACTAAATAAATACAATTCTGGAGTAGTTGTGAGAGATATTTCAAGCAGTTATTAAAAATCAATGCAACTTCATGCTGTTTCAAAGCCATATGATTTTAGATATTAGATATTAGGCGCCTCAGTCGCCACTGACTTCGATATAATGCAAGTGAATGGAGACTGAGGTTGTTATTCTGTCTCCTTTTGTGTAGAGAGTGCATAAAAGATAACAATTTCTATTCTATTTAGGTGAGAAATTCATTTAAAATATTGCAGTTTTAGCTGCTCATATGTTTTCTAAAAATATGTCCAAAACAGCATTTAAGCTCACTTAAAGGAATAGTTTGAAGTATTTAGAAGTATGCTTACTGTGCTCTCTTCCATAACGGAAATGAATTGAGAAAGGGTTGCTGAAACTGCAAAACTGACAAAATAAGAGCATCATAAATGTAGTATAAAAGCAGCCAAATCTGCTACAATAATAATCTAATTTAATTAAAATATATTTATTAGAATATATAACTAAAATGTAAAAATATAGGGTAAATAAATGATTTGGACTTCAGGATCATTCATTAATCCTTTTATGATGCAAGTTTCGGAAGCTGGCAACCCTTCACGCCACATTCGCTGTCATTGTAAGGAAATGTGCTGCTAGAACATTTCACCAAATTACTGCTTTCGTGTTCCACAGGACAACGAAAGTCATACAGATTTTTAACATGTGTGGGTGAGTAAATGGATTTTAATTTCTGAATCAACTATTGTGCTATACACGGCGGCCTGAGTTTAACCATCATTAAAATGAAGAGCCCTGTAGGTCAAGGTGCAAGAAAACAGTGCAATTCATTTCACCATTACCTTTAAATTCTGTTCCGTCTCCCAAAAAGCAGCATCAATCAGCCCCTGAAGACTCCGGGCTCTAAGCAAATCATCAATCACAGAAATGCCATTGTTTCATAGGAATGACTAGATCAGAAGTGAAAAGCAATATCAGAGGTATATCAGTGTGGTATGAGGTTCAGACAATGAGACACGACACAGAAGACCCTCTGTCTGAGGCAGGTAATGATGGCGGTTGATAACGGTGGACTCAGCCCTCGCAAATAACAGCAAAAGAGTCAAAAGAGGGCTGTTTTGTATTCACCGCATTTCACTCTTCCCATCCCAGCCATTTTCACCACTGTAATGAAAGTGTATTTGTTCAAAATTAACCAACAAATTGCATGTCATGTTAATTTGAAGACTGAAAGCTCAACATGCAAGTTAGAGGTTGTATTTATCTTAATTTTCCTAACTTAATATATTTTCTTCCATTATGTTCACAGTGGAGGACAGTCGGTGCCTGGAGTACGCAGGGAGCTTCTGCAGCAACTACCCTTGATATTGTCCTCATGCATGATGCATGAGCAAGTTTAACTTAATTGCAAAAACTGATTAATTGAGCTTCAGCGTGTAATTGAATAAAACATGATTCCGTTTTCCCCTAAATACATTTCATCTCTCTTATGACTGATGCAGCATGCTCCAGCTACTATAAAACATCAGCTGGATGCGTCAGGACGAGCGTGCAGTCTGTGAATTTAGCTGAATAATCACATTAGCGTGAGAGTTATGGCGACATCACATCATCGCGTCTTAATGATGCCATTAAGCAACAGTCGCAGGAGTACGCCAAGAGCGGGAGTTCGGAGAACATCGCTGCAGATGACAAACTATCATTGAATTTATAAAAGCTAACAATGAGTTTCTCACTCTTTCTCACACTGAGTGGCGCAAACACTCTGCTGTTGTGTTATTTAACATCTGCTTTATTTGTGAGAGAACTATGAAATATTTGTGACGAGTGTTATGCAATAAACACAAGAGAGTTAAATCAGTTTTTTTTTCTTTGAAAGAAGATAAATGACTGTGAAAAGCATGCCTGAAGCAATCCCTTACGCTAATTTACACACCCAATTGAAAGGCGCTATTACTGTATGTACAGCCAATCCAGAGGCTTTATCAATAGAAAATAACTTAACCTCTCAAATAAGGTGGGAGCAAAACTGACTTCAAATTTCTCAATTAAGCTAAGCAGAGATTAAAAAAAATAGAAATGCACCTTGGTGGCAACGTATCAGACATCATATCAGTGTTGAGCAATCAGCACTGACAGCAGAAAGCGTTCTGAAAACGCACTATAGCACTATAAGTAATTAGTCCATCCGCCATACAGCCGCTTGTGTCTGTGCCAGCAAAACGTGATTTATTACACTGATCAGCTGCACCATGAACACCTGACAACTCACACCGAACAAGGGCCAAGCCATCTGACACTGTGAATTTAAAGCTCAGCACATCCCAAAGAACAAATGAACACACGTATGTGGCATATTCAAGTGTTAAAAGGAATATTCAGAGATTGGTGGAAGTAAAGCTTAAGCTACAGCGTGAAGATGTTGATTATTGGGAGAAAAAACACGGCATTTTTAATTGATGTGTGGGTTGCAGTGCGGTAATTACAATGTAAGTAAATAATGTAAATATTGCAAATATCAGTAAATAGTACAATACTGACTTAATAGTATATGCACAAAATGCAAAAATAAATAATCAAGTTATCGATTTAGCTTAACTTGGATTTGGTATTAAACCTAAAATACTAATTTATTTTAAAATACATAAAAATAGTATTTCGTAATGGCAAAATGACAAAAATGCACTACGTCACATCCTGGTGACATTCAGAAAGGCCTAAAGCACATATCGACATGCTTTGTACATGTGTCCAGCATGTGTTCCTGCCAAAATCCCCATAGAAAGATATTGACTGCCCATCACGCTGCGATCGCCATGGAGACTGACAGAACGCTGAGACCAAATGACATTTAATGTGAAAAGCAATACACCGAGTCCTTATGTAACGGGAAAGAATCTGACTCCCCCACACACCCAAAGCAGTGTTGCATATGACAGCTGAGGGAAGGATGCCAAAAGACAGATGAAATGAAAAGAAAGTGCACAAAGGCTCAAAAAGAAACAAAAGACCTGGCAACAATGTGTTTATTTGCTGTTCTGATTGAGAACAATTGCTTGATTATACACAGTGGCCTAAGCATCCAATCATATGCAATCAACCACGGTCTGTTTTGCCAACTTAAACCATTCAGTGACAGAAATCTATGAAATGTATTCCATCTCACATCATTGAACAAAAACAACACGCATTGGAATTGTCAACCCAACGCTATTAATTCTAGCACTGGCCCTTTAAGATGCACCCATTTTATAATAGATTAATTGATTAAGAGGGTGCGGCTGGAAAATGACAATATATCTCCTCATTGATCTGCTTTTGAATGAGATTGGCTGCTACTAATCATCCCGGGGGACACGGGTGCACATTTAGACGCCCAATTTCCTGTTGCTCTACAATGCATTAATATTCCACTTTCCCTACCTCTGCCTGGCTGTCTGTCACTCTCTCTCTCCCTCTTTCTGTCTATCTCGCTCTCCCTCTATCTTTGTCTTTGAGCCCCTCTGTTTGAGGCCCCCTTAATTGTAGCTCTGTGAAGCGAGAAGGTCCCTCTGTTCTCCTCCACCATCCTGAAAGGGGCTGAAATTGGTGTGCATCAGACGACCGAGTCCCTTCTGTTAGCGTCATATGCGCGGCACAACACCACAGACTCAGAAGGAAGTCTGACATTAACCCCTTATGTGTTAGCAGGTCTGTTTTTCAAAGGAGATGACTGGTTTCAGGAGCTAATTATATAATGCGGCCACATTCTTGGCACAGGAACTATGTAAGGTCGACTTGCATGCACAAGGCTCTCAAAGGTGGCTGCTAATTGGATAGCTTTGAGAATATACAGGGTTTTTTTTGTTAGATGAGTTTAAGTCTATTAAAGTGCAGTCAAATTAGTGAATTATTTAAATTAGTGAATGCAGTGTAGATATGTAGTACATACCGTACAAGCCACTTTCAAATAAGCAGCTTTCTTGTTGATCCATGTCCATGTAAACTGCTTGAACGTGAGGATGTACATCTTTCTGAAGGAAAATCTTTCTGTATGGGAAGATCTTTCACCTCAAGCTAAATTTCCAAGTGCAAATGAAATGACTGGATTTCAATCAAAACAATCCACCAAACACTGATAAATGTGACCACACCTGTAGTAATTGTTGACTAGCTACTTATTTGTACACTCTTGAGGAAGACCTGTGCAGGTTAGCTAGTAATTTAGTCTACAGATGTACTAGCGGCTCGCTAATGATATGTTCGGCGTCCTCTTTTTCCCTTCAACTTGTGCTGGAAAATTGGAGCTCCCATCATTTCGTTTCCCTGGAGATGAAATGACTCTTCCAATTCCCACAGTCTGTAGCAGGATCCAGGAGGGAGGTGACAGCAATTACAGTCCTCAACGGCTAGTAGCACTGGGGAAATATGCTCTGACACACAGTCTTTGGCTATAGCAGGGTCCGGAGAAGCCTGGTTTGACACTAGCTATCTCATCAGAGTGGCCATTTTTTTCTTGGTTTAATACATTAAGTCAAAATGAGCTGTTTGCATGCCTACATGCATGTGTTTAAGTGGACTCACAATATTCATGTTTATGTCTCTGAGAATACTCAGAATAGCCAATTCCATGCTGTTTGCACCGGATAACAACGTACAACAGACAAACGGCATCTTCATCACGGATGAGCTATAGAAATGCTTTTAAATATGCAAAGGGTAACTCATTTGACTGCATTGCATATTGACTAAAATGCAAATTAGTGTATCACAACATGGCTTCTGCTCTCAGTTTCGGTGTGGGAGGCGACAGAGAGACAGTGAAGAATCAATGTTATCAACTCGCAGCTTATTGCACTTATGCAGGTGGGGATTAGTAGCTGATCTGGAGATGGAAATTCATATTCAACGCCATGCTGATTTTGATTAAATGTCAATGAGATTCAAACTAATAATATGCAATTAACAATAATACAATTTGTACATTTATTTATCTGTTTGTATGCATACACACACACAGTTTTCACTCTTTGTTACATTACATTTGACATTACATTACAT
>JAUMHP010000059.1:10407455-10424141 GCA_032361065.1 Enteromius trimaculatus
ATTATTTATTATGATGGTCTAATCATAAACATGTTTTTTTAAATATGTTCTATTATATAGAGTTAATTTATTTTGTCATCCATTCATGAATTAATAGTCTGATAAATATTAATATAGTTAATAGTTAGTTTATAGTTAATAGCCAAAACAAATATATGCTATATAAACAAATAATTATAAATAATACAGTAAATTTGTAATTTAATATTTGTTTTTGGCCACTAAACATAAAAAAAAAAAAAATTATTACCAATTGGCAAAATAAATAAATTAACAGTAAATTATAAAAAAATAGTATTGTATACATGGACAATCAATATTGGACTAATCAGTTTAAAAATATTGATACCTATCTTTACAATACATTTTATGAATATTTTACATTTTGCATATATTTTGCCTATAAAACAGATATTTAAGCAATATTACTACAATTAGATCACCATTATAGGGACTCCATAAAAGTGCCTTATTATTTGATGGAAATAAACACAAAGTCTGAATTCTAAATCAGAATCTGTTTGGCACTGAACATGAATAAAAGATAAGTTGCATACAACTTATGAATTTTAGAATTTTTTCAATCCCTCTAAATACAATACAATAAATACAATACAATAATAAATTTGCCGTCTTAAACCTGTACATGTAAAGCAACTTTTCATTTTGTTCTTAGGCACCTTAGTGTGAACTCCTCCTTCAGTGATCTGGTCCAGTGGTGTGTCAGAGCTGGAACGCTCTGGTTGGTATAAGAGTGACACTACTGTTTTATCTCTTAGCTCTCTCAGGTTGTCCGCACTGGACAAAAACTGCTCAGGGGTAAAACTCAAGATGAAGGCAGGGTGGGCAGAGAGTAATCCAGCACTAGAACATTCCTAAAGCCTGTTTACAACATGGAGAGATTGGCCAGGGGGACTTAAAACATCACTGCACCAAGCCAGGACCTAAAGAATAAACCTCTCTGACACAATGGATAAACAGCAATGGGAAGAGAGTTAGGAGGAAAGAAAAAAGAGTTAAGCAGTGAGGGAAATGGAATCAGAGCTGGGAAAAAATGGGTGTAAATATAAGCAACACAAGCTCGGTGAGCTCCGACGGAAGCACAGAGGGACTGTGTACCACAATTTTGCCAATTAAGCTTGTGCCAGCTTTCACCATTAAGCCCACATGTTGTGTACCGCTGATCACGCTTTATGTAAAAAGCAACCGCGCATGGAGACCAGCCCCATCCCACTGAGAGACACAAACCCTCACGGTCTGTTGTGCAGAGAGACTCTGATGAGAATAACCCCCAGCAGGATTTCTATTGTCCCAATACACGTTTCCTCCCATGTGAAGAACTCTGTTTCCTCCTGTTCAGGATCAGACAGGGATTCCACTTGTGATTCGGGAAAGAGGGTCCTTCAGATGTAAGGTATGATTATGGGACTAGAATCACTGAAGCACAGGTACAGAATGAAATTTCTATTATGCTTGCTCCCTAAACCCCGACCATCTAGAAACAAACTATGCAGGATTTGCTACTAACTTTCTAAGGCTGCATTTGATGCCAAATTCTGATTTGTTGACTATATACGACTTTTTTCTGGCATCCAGCTTACATATATATTTTTTTAAGTGACCCATATTAGATATCTGCGTTTATACTATATCCGCCTTATCAACACACTTTCCAATTGAGCCATTTTGAGCTAAAAATAGCTAGACATGGATGACACCGGAAGCCCGACACATTCAATTTAACACATTCAAACAACACTTTTTGCTTTATTTGACAAATGTGCGATCTGTCTGCTTCCATGGCATATGCAAATGCTCATATCCCATAAAATCTTTGCCTATTATTTCCCTTTTTAGTTTCTGTCCTTTTCCATCATTCAGAATACCTCAGTAACTGCACAGCAGCTCCTTGGCTAACACCGTGGATTTTCCATGGGTCAAACAAAATGTAAAAAGTTTCATTTGTGTCACCTTCTCTTGTTCGTGTCTTGTTTTTCGTCATTGTACACAACACTTTCTCCTAATAGTGACATCAGAGGTGGCCTATTATAGCCGTAATGTCACCTAGCTTTCTCCTGATTTACAGCACCTCAGTAAGCTGGTCTAACCTCTGTGTGTGTGCCACAAAGATGTCTCTCTTATTTATGGAACACCAAGCCCTGCCGAGAATGTGTGATACCTTGGGGAGCGTCCCAAGCCTGGGAGAGAGTGGCGGGGACCGTCCCCTGGGCCGCCAGAGGCCAAATTCAAGGCTGCTGTTGTTTGGTAGACAATAGCCCATGCCTATCACCGACAGGGAGTCAGATGTGCTAAACACGGCAGATTGGGCCTCAGGTCTAACCCAGAGCTCACTGCCATTGTGAACAATTCTTACTCTGAAATATATGTTAATGGCTGGACACATAGGCCGCCTCTGAACCTCAGTTATAGACAACCGCACTGCCCATAAACCTCCCTCTGGGAGTTATAACAAGTTTAAGGCATGTCTTACGCTTTCACGCAAGAACAATGTTAGTGTAATGACACAAAGAAGAACAAACATTTCACAGGGGATGGAAAAGAAAACAAGACAAAGAAAATGTAATTTAATTGTTATTTCTTACCATTACTGCCATATTCATTTCTATTTTCTAGCTGTTTTAACATATGGGTCAACACAAAAGGAACAACGGATGCGGTTAAGGATAATTAGCCTTTAGATCGCACGCTTTTAGGCTGTGTTTTAAATAGCCTCTCCACGTCTGATTGGTCCACACCTGTTTTGGCTGCTGCAGGAGCAGGTGTACCTAACATTTAAGGGTTCAGAGTTCAACATCCCTGAGGTCACTGCCCCGAGAGCGAAAGCACAAAGGCGACACTAAACCGCAGACTGGGCCAAAAAACGCAAAACTGGTGAGCAACCGGAGCTCAGCAGGTCTAAAACACTGCTGACAGGGTGTATGTACGCTACAGCTGTCCGGTTTGTCAGTGGGGACACATTTAGCCGAGGCTTTCATCACCTGCTGAACCCTTATAGCCTGTGTATTAACTTATCGTCACACTAAAGTTGTTGTTAAGGCTTGAAACACAAGGGATGATGGGAAGGAATGTAAACAATCTGGGAAGACGCTTCAGTAACTGATCTTTCATCACGAGGTCAATGCATGCACAACGTCACAGTGGCAGAATGTTTACTTTATGTTCAGAAAATGCAATTTTCCATCTGTATTTGCAGTATTGATGTGCTAAAACAGTCTACACGGCAATTAATATGATGCATCTGCTCGTGTAAATATGGAGGAGCAGATTCGTATGCCTTCAGAAATGCATAATTACTCAAACAAGCTTACACCTACACACTCACTATAGGGTGAACTAAGATGGTGCAAGCAGGAAATCAAAATTTTGTCTGTACACAAATGCATAATATTTTTCAAAACATTAAGGCTTTTAATGCATTGTGTCCTCTGCTCGTAAAGTACTCATATTCCCTATACTTTTATTATTTTTTTTACATTTGTTCATACTAAAATGACATTTTATTTTAAATTCAAATACACGCTATACATCACTATCCCAACAAATGTTCAAAATGAATTCAGAATAAAATGCACAAGCACCAAAATGAATGTTTTTGGAAATACACACACGCACACACATATATATATATATCTTTTTTTTGTACACACATGGAAGTACCCTTTCATTTAAGAATTGCAAATTCAGCTAACCTCTATGATGTTTTTAAGTGCTCTGCCAGGTCTAGACAAAGTGCCGTTTCTAAACACATCTTCTACTTTCATTGAAGTCAATGTATCTGTCTTTCCGCCACCTTCTCTCCCCAGGCCAGCAGACAGCAGACGGTTTTAAGTGTGCTAATGAGTCATATTAGAGTAAGAACGTAACCAAATGTCAGAGGGAGCTTAAGGGGAGACTAATAAAAAGATAATAAACTGTATCCGGGAGTTCGTTCTGCTGTCACAGCCTCAGCACTGGCGCAGAGTTTATTATAAGACCGACACAAGTTTCGTTTCCCTAATCAGGCAGAACGACCCAGTTCCAGTCACCCCAAATACATCTTCATCAAAAACCAAATGCGAAATGGAATCTCAGACACATCAACAGCTAGCTTCAGACCAGGACGCAAAGTCACAGACAGAAAATGAGAGTGCTGGAGTTATTATGTGTCTCTGACCTGGAAGAATCTGACGTGATCTGAAGCTATGGCCTGTCTGGCTCAGAGCAGAGGACGAATGGAGGACAAGACCTGGATGGTCCTATAACTCAGAGACTTTTATAGTGCAGAAATAAACAGTGTGCTTGAGGGGAAAAAAAGACAGAGGGTGCATGGGATTGGTCTTCAAACAGATAGGATCTTTAAACACTCACACAAAGAAACGAGGCTGTAAAATAAAAGGCTGAATTATTAAATTCATACAAAAAGTCTTACTTTGAAGGATCGTGTGACAGACTGGAGCAGTAATGTTAAAAAATTCAGCTTTGCCTTCACAGGAAATATATTTAAATAAAAACTGCTATTATAAACTGTAACAGTATTTCATGATATTGCTGTTTTTACTGTAGTTCACATCCAATAAATAGCATTTATCAGACTATTCTTGACTCCACAAAACAATCTAACCTAGCAATATTACTATTAAATAACATTTAACGCCAATAATAAGAAGTGCTAGGCATTTTAACATTTTCTCTCAACTAAAATCTACTGATTGGAAATCTTTTAATACACACATTTGCTAGCCATGAGAGACACACGGAGGAACAACAGACACTCAGGGAGGGCGAGAGAAAGCTGTGTGGTTTAATGCCGGGTTGCATGGATCAGCATTTAGACTGACCTATCCACACATGGGAAGTGCCATGTTTGCACTGTTACGGGATAGCTGAGATACCCAGCTGTCTGTCCATCTCTTCACCCTTGTGACTTCTTCATAGATAAAGGCCCGAGGCCAGCTGTACACTGCCCGTCACCGTCTCTCATATCAACACACACTTATTCAAACACACACATATACACTAGCATCCTCTTTTGTTGTATAACGGTCACCAAACCTATTACTCCATCTGGGTATCTGGTGATGCGCCGGGTTACAAATTACACGTGTCTGTCCCACCCACATGAATAAACAACAAACAAAGCCCTCGCCTAACGAGCTCATTTGCATGTTCCCTAAATCCCAGCCAAATTGAGCAGACTGCATATTATTTTTCCCATGGCTGCGGAATCCTCATGAATCCTTATGCACTGCGGTGTGGATTTGGACCATGAGCACGCACACGTCCACAGACGCCTTCTGTCACATGACACGTGCCTCACACAGACCGCTTTTGTCTCTGCTCCTGTCAATCACAAAAGCTTCCGCTCGAAACACGGATATCACACCGGCAGCTGTCTCGGTTTAGCCCCCCCCTTTTGCTCAGCTAGTCGTTCCTGACCTTTGACCCCTGCTCTGTGAACAGCGGACTTGCACAGACACCTCTTTATACGGAAATTATCAAGAAAAGGTGAACCGAATCACCTCATAAGACCACAAATAAGAACTTTTTTTTTTTTGCGAACAGCAGAATTAAAAGGCACTCTGAGAATTCCACTGAAATATAATTTATAGGAAACTGAAAGAAAAAAAAAACTTCGATTGCAGGCTTTGGTTTGATTGCATTCATACACTCAATTTCTCGAAGGTATACATGTTGAGGGCCTAAATGGATTTTCTCGATTGAATCAATGTTCTCTTGCAATTCTCTCTTTTATGTAGCCAACTCAAGTCCGAGATCAATCTGTAACACTCCTACAACCGTTATTCCTTATATACAACCATTTAAATAATGTAGATGGGGTTTGATTTTGAATGCCTAGAGCCACTTCTATTCGAGTAATATGTCATATGGTGTTGTGCAGGGGCTGTTATTATGTTTGAATATCGTATATATGCATAAAGAGAAATACTTCTACATCAGAGAGCGCATTTAACTGTGCAACTGGGGCAATAACTGGCAACTGTTGCTTCCCAAAAGAGCAAGAGTGGGTTTTTCACAGCAAATGAGAGTCAAAAAATGAAACAGAGCCAGTTTTTTTGTGTGTGTGTGTGCATTTAACCATGTGTTTACTGTAGTTGCAAGCATTTTAGTGCAGCTATTCATATTAAGTCTAAATAAATTAAATATTTGCACAACATGATTTTAAAATGAATCAATTAATGTCAATGAACTCTTTCACCCTGATTCGGAAATAAAATGTAGGTTACTGTGCTTTTTTCTTTTCTGTTTAAAATGAGTAAATGAGTTCTACAATTCATTTATATTCAAAAATGTAAGAAACTGACAGAAAAAAGATAATAATAACAATGCAAGTGTGAATCTTTGCATATAAGAGTCTTGTAAAGACAAGATACAAGACAATATTTACAATATTTTGGATATATACTATTATAAAGTATTATATATATATTTTTTTTATATAATATTATAATAATACACAAAAATACTAATACCATAGTAATATATATTAAAATATTATGATTTTATATTTTTACATTAATTATAAATGATGAACTGCATAATCTGCCATTTCAATTTCATTCCATGCTGATTTTAAGAGCTCAGAAAACAGCTCAAACCTGTTGTTTTGGTGTATTGTAAAAACAGATTTGTTTAGTATTCATCAGATGACACAGCATTGTTCCTCTGGGTTATCTTAGCTGCAAGCATCATTAGTCAGATCAGATTCAAATGCAGCTGCCAATAAAAGAGAGATTTTTTCATACACAACACAAGAGATGGACACACTTACCAATCTAATAAAAAATGCATGTACATCAGGACGAGCACAACTCTCAAAGGACCCGGAAAAAGGTGCGCAAACGGTTGCTTTGCGACTACCGCACTGCTACAAAATGTGAATACAGATGTGACATTTAAATATTATGACAGAACCACAAGTGTAATCATCTTCAAAGTTAAATATTGAAGAACGGATTAAAGCTGACATTACCTTAATTCCTCAATGTCACTCATAAAACAAGGGCACACTCCATTTGACAGGCCCGGACGCCTGGCTTATAATGAAAACCGCTTTCAAACAGTTACTTTTCTCGATTTTCAACATAGCGACGAACGTTAATGGTTCTCACACTGCCGCAAGGTAGCAATTACTGGATAGCACATCTGCTTCCCAGAAGACTTTTCTCAAAAAAATCAACAAATATAATCATGCTAGCCGAGATCTAATCTATCTAACAGGCGCTTTGAGGGGAGAATACAGATTTTGAACAAAAAAAAACGGCATTATGAAGTTCAACTGACTTGAGAGGGGCAGTTAGATGCATCCAGGCTGCATTGAAATGAAAAACTTAACAAACAAACTACGATAAAATCCTTAATTAACATGTTATTCTCGTTTCCCCTTCGAACCCCAGAGGTTTACAGCAACAGTCGCTTAGAGCGAGGAATTCTGGCAATGCCCAATACTCCTGGCACACTTATATGTAACTCATTAATACCACAAACAATATCCCACCACACAACCTCCTGACGTACTGCTGCGGGGCAATTTGGTAATCAGTCCTCGGAGGGTTTAGCACGCACAGAGACAAAGGAACTCGCTATGCACACACACGTACAGAGATATCAGCGTCAAACATACACAGAGAGACACGCGTGCAGGAGACGAGGCTGTTAAAAATAAAACAAAAACACCTGAGTCAACCCATAACCCAGTAAAACCTGTTTTTCTCCATGAGTCCTTAATTATCAGCCAGAGAAAAGGGAGGTGGAGGGGGGGATAAGAGAGAGAGATAACTGCAAAAAATACCCTCCTTCCTCTGGTGTGGCACACCTAACAAACTGAGCTATATTTAGCCGCTTAATAAGACAGCTGGGACTGATTGGATCTCTGGAGCCTTTGAGGAGAGCAGAAGCTCATGTCCGCTGGGCTTCCAGCAAACAGTCTTAAAATGCCCAGTTAATATTTATTTGCATACTTGGCACTAATCGGACAAGCTGCAAATGATAAAGTATGCCTCTCTCGCTCGCTCTCTTGCTAATTGTGGCACATTTTCGCATCAGTGTCCATTGTTTCTCATTAGAGTCCAGTGCAAACAGCAGATCTGGTTGGTGTGTGTTTGTAGTCGGAGCCAGATTTTAGGGAATGGAGAGGAGGGATGCTCGGGCTGGAAAGTCCGAGCAGTTGGGAGGAATCGAGCGCTGCCGTGGGGAACGGCGCCGGTCCAAAATGAGCTTTGCGTTTGTGCCAGCTCGGACTGCAGACCCCTGCATTGTTAGCAAACAGATTTGACTCTCTAGCCGATGGAACAAATTAGCTGCATTTGTTCACTTCTCCTGTTTGGCCTTTTGACTCGCCATGTGATTTTAATTTACAAGCAAGTTTTCTTTACCTTAACACTAAAAGTTGGCCTTGTTTTTGCAAGCAGTAATATCTGTGAGGTTTATTCGGGTACACTTCAGGACTACCTAATGAGATCCTACTAATGAAAATTTTATGAACGTTTGCCTGTGCACAAAGGTAAGCATATTCTGGATAATTGTCAGGGTGTTGCTAGGGTGTGGCTTTTGGGTGGTTAAAAAGCGAAATGTAACAGGAGACTTTCTTAACTGTCAAATATCATACAACTTTTTTACATTTTGGTCTGACCAAAAGCTTGACTCCAGAAGAATTGAGACTTATCTTCAAAAATTTGGAGTTTCTAAAGACGATTTCTAAAGACGTTTCCTATGTTCACTAAGCTGATTGATTAGAGCGAAAACTAGTGATTTTATTTACAAGAGTACTATTCGGTTTTAATATAAAGTGTGGTAAAGCTGAAAAATACATTTTCCTGATGACTGCTGTACATTGTAAACCAATCAAAACAGACTGGGCTGTCTGACCAATCAGAGCAGAGTAGGCTTAGGGACAGGAGGGGTTTAGACGTTTAGACTTAAAACAGCTTCAAAAGAATAATTTGAGAATCGCTGGAAAATGAGATGATATTAAAGCCATATTTTGAAAAAACAAAAGCATTTTCTTTAACCCTGCGTGCATGTAAAAATATTGTAGGAGACTCTCAAAAAATATTCGGAGCCTTAAAAATGGCATAATAGGGTCACTGTAATATTCTTGTAGAAACCGAGATTCTTCTATGAATACACAGTTCAGTAGAACAGCATTCATTTCAACTATTTCTTGTAATTTACTGTGACTTTTGATCATTTTAATGCACCCTTGTTGAATAAAACTATTAATAACTTTTTAAAAAGTAAATAAAAATATTTATCTGGCATCACATTCCCTTTTAAATACACTTCATTAATCATTAATGAATTAATTCTTATTTAATTCAGTTGCTTTGGCCAAAACATCCAATTTAATGAAACTAAAAATAAAATGAGTCTAAGGTTAGACACTTCTCAGTGATATTCTATTTCATATCTCATTTTCCACTTTCAATGTCAAAATATGTATATCTTTCACTTGATTTACCTTGTACCAGGTAAAACACCCCTAAAAACTTTTACTGATATTAATATTAGCTGCCATGTATTCTCAAGGTGTTCAGATGCCCCCACTCTAAAAAACAAAAAGCAGAGAGGTTTTGCAGAATAGTAATTTTCTTGGTTGCGATCAAAGCCTATGCATCTGCCAGGCTGCAATGACAGTGCACGTGAATGAATTTTGTCCAGCAGGTCTTTGTGGAGGCAGCGTTAGTGTGAGATACCTGCAGAGTGCTGTAAAATAAACTCGGCGCATCTCTCGCCGCTGTCACACGAAGCACCTCCCGTTCGCTTTGCATTCCGCACCTGGCCTCAGCAGAGAGCTCCCGATTAAGGAGATCATTTGCAGGCGGGATGCTCAGAGAAAATAGCACAGCGAGTGCTTTTTGTGCGTGTGTGTGTGTTGCTTCTGAGTGGGCAGAATATAAAGACAGACCACTGCACACTGGCTTGTTGTCTGTCCCTATGGTGCATTGTCCCTGCCCTCTTTCCAATCTACATCCCCCATATACACACCCCGGCCGTAGCTGCACATTCTCCCGAGAGGGAGTCCTATTGATCAGGCAGGCATCTCCCTAATTAAGCTTGAGACCAGAGGAGAGAAAAGCAGGAACAAGGGGGAGGGGAGACAAAGAGAGTGAGGAAAAAAGTGGAGGAAGAAAAAAGCTGCATGCGCTGAGACCAGGCGCACTTGTTGTTCAGAGAAGAATGGAGGTGGAGAAGCATTCTGACAAGAAGAGAGAGTGTCGAAAACAGCAGCCGCTCAGCAAAAACATGACACGTAACATCCAGGGAGCGTTAAAGGGCCGCTGATAAAACCAACAGGAAACTTTACTATTTGATTCCGATCGTCTTCAGGGTTTTAAATGCTCTTGGGATTCAATTAAGAGTGACAATTATCTAATTCACTGTTTCTCGGCTCCTCTGCTCCCTCCAGGCACAGAATGCGGTGATTCAGGAAAAGACAGAGAGAAGGAGAGAGAGATTTCCCCCTGCGTAATCTTTCTGCTTCTTAGATAAACTGCTCTCGCGCTCACCCAAAGGGAAAGCGGTCTCTACAATGCATCCCAAATGACAGTTTAGAATGCAAAAGCAAGTGCGCCAGAGAAACAATCGAACCGTTCCTAGTTACACCGCTATATCAAAGTCATGTCGAGTACATTCTTCTTATTTCAGACTAAGTAAGAAAAACAAGCAAATATCACTCTTCCAGCACAATAACACATTATAATGAGTATGAGTAAGAAAATGAGGCTGTGAGGCGTAACAGTACAGCCCATTTAATTCTAATTGCTAAAGCCAATTATGATGTAAACATTATTACTACTTTTTCAGCTTTTCATACCTCTACATCAAAGAGACTTGAGTGTAGGACAACTCTTTGCTTTCTAGCATTCTGTACTGTTCTGTTTAATAACATTCCATCATTCTGTGACGGAATTGGCTTTTCAAAATTTGACTGGGAATGAGGAAAACACAAACATGACTACAAGCAGAGATGGATAATAACTGACTACTTGCAATCTCGATTATTTGACTCCGAAAATATAAATTACATTACATTTTAAAATACTCAGACTACAATTATATTATATTACATTACTGACAAACCATTAGTCGATGAGAATAGGTCTGTTTGACCAAAAATTTGTTCCTTGCTTAGTCGCTGAAATCACCCAGTCCACGACTGAACAGCAGCTCACTGAAGAACAGACGGAGGCGCTGGTGCGCTCACTTGCTCTTAAAATACACTTAGTTTTGGTCATATAGATAAATAAAATACATCTTTCGAATCTGTAAAAATGCTACATTTATTTGAGCTTACTCACAATAATAATGAAACATTGCGCTTTTGTAAAATAATGGAAGCAAGCAGGGTGCGCTTTCTGTCTCGGTCTCAGAAGTTCTGTGTATACTGCTTGCCGATATGACAAAGATATCTTTACAGAGTGAAAAGTCTACTTTCAAATTAACGAATTCAAGTGTTGGGCAAGCTACTTAGAAAATGTAATGAGCTAAGCTATCAGTTACTCTACATTGAATTAAGTTTAACTACACTAAAGCTACTACCCTGAGAAATGTAGCAAGCTAAGCTACAGCAACATGCATGGTAAAAGTATAGTTCACTACATCTAAGCAATTTTTTTTCAACTGAACCAACTTTAAATCAATGCTACCTTAGTGATAAAAAATTAGATTCAAACAGATAGGCACGCATAATTGTGCAATTATTTATTTAACAATTGTTCCAAACCAACATAATACCAAATAACAGAAAGTGTCGAGAGTGTGTGTGTGTGTGTGTGTATTGTAATCTGAATGCATGCATATGTGTAACTCAGTGCAACTTAAATCACATGACAAACCACATTAGAAGAATTATAAACTACGCCAAACAGTACCAACATGTCAAAAAACAGAGCGTTGTCTCAGTCAGCGTCATGAACTTCTCGAGGTACAGCCACGGCGACTGCCCCCTCGGGATTAACTCCTCCAATTGCTCTGCCATCTTTACAAAAAGTGTTCGCCCAAGCATGTCACGTGTCCGGTGCAGAAGGTGGCGCTAACAACAAAAAGCTCATTGCCAACCACAGTAAGAAGTTATCGACATTATTGCGGCTGCATTGGCCCGTGTATGGTGCTGTCATATACTGATCTTGGATCAGTGATCCGTAGCATTTGTATTTCCGATTTCCGAAATGCTTGGGAAAATGTAACTTTAGCTACTACACTACTTGATCAATAAAATAGCTTCGCTACTCAAAAGCTATTTCATTTGGAAAACAGAATTTGCTACTGAAAAATTTAGTTATACTAGTAGATACTGCCCATCACTGAAAACAAATATTCTTAGATTATGTAAACAGGCGTAGTGCCGAATTTTGACCCCCCTGCCAGATTATTAGGGGTGTGATTTTTCAATGTAAATAGTCAAAACTGTTTATTTTTAAAAATTATATTATTTACACATTTATGAGCACGTAACCCAAACCCTGCCCCTAAACCCACCATCTGTCAATAACACACAAGATATAGCAGGTAGATACAACCACCGTCATCATTTATTTGAAGAATCAAGAATCCTTACGCAAACATTACATTACGCCAAACACCTGAAAACAACGGAGGACCCCCTCGTGTCGAAAAGTGACTGAAAAGTTGTACCTTGAGCATTGAAAAACGACGCAAATCTATTTTGACCAAGCGTCAAAATGTGACGAGTTGGAGTGAGACTGTGTTGTATTTACAGGTAATGCATTTACAAACTTTTTGCAATCTGAAAATATTTCACATAATATATTAACTTCAAGTACCCTGAGATTTTAAAATTAATATTTGAATAATTCAGCTTCACATTCGCATGTTCACGGCTCTCTGTTGGTTACATACAGGTAAAAAATTTTTGTAAGTGTTGTATTTTGATTGATGTTATTCTAAAATGACTTATTTTCATTTTACATTTAATTAAATAGCTTTTTATTTATATCAATATAGTACAAGACTATCCTATATACCGTAAATCAAAAAGTAGTCTGATTACATTAACTAAAAAGTGTAATGTGACGGATTAAGTTACTAATTACAATTTTTGCCAAATAATTTGGAATCAGTAACAAACTAAAACTAGTCTTCTAATCAATCCAGCTCTGACTAGAACTGATATTCACCATTTCTTTGTATCTTTACACATCACATGTCTCAACCTCTACCTCTTCACCAATACTATTATCTCCTTGGTTTACTAGCATTCTGGGTTAATAATGGGCCGATTGTAGGTTTTTGTGTGAATAAATAAATAAATAAATAAAGTACAGTCTTTGTTTTGGATCACTATTATCTTTTAAAAATATCAAATCATTTATACTATGCATTTTTTACTTTTTATTTTTATGATTTATGATTGAAAGTCTGGCTCTGGCAAGGGTAACAATAAAATTTATACAAAAAAGTAGAGTTAATGATGAAGGCTTAATATGAATTTTTATATATTTTTATATATGGCAAGCCAACCTTCCACTCGAGATGCCTTCAAACTCAATAAATAACATACACTAAAATATATATATATATATATATATATATATATAAAAATACAGCAGTTGATAAACAAGACTTCAAATTGCTACGTTATAAATATGAGAGAAGCTCATGTTAATCTGACTGTCTCAGTAGTTTCAAAACATCTAGCACAAAAGATATATATATAACACAACAAGAAATGCTATAAAAGCTGTTTGTTCTTGACAAATACAGTGATTTGGCTTGCTGTGTGGATCAAATTGGGTTGTATACAGCGTGAAAGTCTGGGGTGTGTAGGATAAGACCTGTCAAACACATTAGTGTGAGCATGAGAATGTATGTGTGTTTGTGTTTCACCCCGAGACACACCAACGCATCAGCACTGTCTCTCCTGATCACTGATTGCCCCTGATGCTAATTTGATGTGCTGTAGCTCATCAAACCATGCTGCCCCACTTTCAACCATGCTGCAACGCTAAACAAACCTAATGCAAGCCTCAAACTGCAAAAGTAAACATCAGAGAGTGGCTTTCTCCCCCAAGCGGCCTTCGCCAGGCACACTGCCACCCCGACTAGGCACATCGTCTGCCTGCCATCACAGCTATCCGTCTGAAACCGGCCTGCTAATTACTGCTGAGAACAGACGGAATAGATGAAGAATAAAGTTAGCAGTTACTCTCAACAGTCTGAAACCACAGTCTTGATAAACAAAAAGTCGATTAAAATGCAACAGATAATTTGTTCAGCGCTGCTGAAGTACCGCAGGGCTAACCGCTACACTAATGAGGGAAGAATTGCTAACAGCTAGAAGTAAACATAGAAAAGGCCGTGGAAAGCAATGGAATTTGTCTGTTCTGTCTACATGAAGATGCTAAGCTGTTTGGATCAAGCTCGGCTTTTGCAGCAGGAAATGCTCGACAAGTGTTTGACATTTCCTACTGGAACAGGAAGTTTAGCTTTGACATACTGCAGAGCTGTCACATTTTAATAAGCTTTAAGTTTATCAGGAGCCATTATTAGCTAGTCCGTTTCAAGAGTGGTAGTGGAAGGGGAATTCAGTCTAATCAGCAATTGATTTGACAAAATAAAATAATTTTATAAAATGTACACACCCTTAAATACAAGATTGAATAGCATCAGGCTAGCTGTCAAACTATTAAAAAAAAAATTTAATCATTAAAATGAAGCTGAAATGAATAAATAGGCCTATTAGATGAACGGGTAATAATGAAACTTAAAATAATAGAAATTTTATGAAAAACTAAAATATTGTAACTGAAATAGCCCGAAACTGAAAGTTTCAGTTTTAATATTAATTATTTTTTTCAGTTTTCATTTAAAAGTAAATATCTTAAATATAGTCGTATAAAAAAAACATAAAAATAATATTAGTTAACAATGTCATATGAGAAAATCTTGATTGAAAAAATTCTTAATATTTCTTAATTTCTATACATTATATTTTGTAAAAGCTGTTTGGCAGAGTCTGTATAATTAAGGTTCTTTTGAACTGAAAAGTTGAACTGTGTTCTCAAAATAGTATTTTCCCTAAATATCAAGTCAATATTCAAATTACTTAAAAAAGTTTATTTGAAAATTACTTAAAAATTGGTTAAAAATGTATGCAGTTTATTAATTACAATATTTGATGTCCAAAGCAATGATATGGTATCTTTTAGATTTTATATTATTTTGCTACAAAAGATTTATGTGTCCACTGTGTGACAACATGCCCCAATACCTAAACATAAATGTGTGTGTAATGAAATATACATATAAGTCAATGTTTTAAGAAGCAAAACACTTTTTTACTTAATACTTCTACTTGGAGTAAACAACTCTACTTGTACAATTGCATGACCTCAAGGATAGCGAACTTGAACCGAAATCCACAAAAGAACTATATAAAACTATAAAAAAACACAACTCATCCTGTAATTGAATGCAGTTTTGCACGCTGCAGTCAATGGATAGCGTATTTCACTCGAATGTTTAGCGTGTAGCAGGGCTGTGTAAACAGAATGAGAACAAACAGCTGATGTACTTCGGAGAGATAGAGAGGCTCGCGGCTTACATCACTGGCTCGTATGGATTTTGTGTCTTAAATTGCGGGTGACCTTATGATGTCTCCAAACGGCTGGAGTTCATCTTTCTGTACACAACCAGAGGTAAAATAGAGGAGAAAAGGAGGAGGAGGAGGGGAATAGATGCAATTCTGACAGGGGAATATAAGAGAGGGAGATAGAAGGGGGAAGGGAGAGAGAAAGAAAATGAGGGGAAGAGAGAAATGATGGACGACAGGTCCAACAAATGGCAATAAGTCCGTGAACCTGTGGCTTCAGCACCTCAAGAGCCCACGAAACCGCACAAGCACGCATACATGTGGCAACACTCATGAAACATTAATAATCTCTATTGATCACGTCTGTCCTTCACAGGGCGAATGTGACACACATGCTCTCGCATACACAAACACTTACTGACGCGCCGCATGGGACTCCATCCAAAGCTATCGAGTTAAATAAAAGGAGGAAGTGCCTTCATGTTGATTTCTTCTAAAATATTTGCAGCCTTCTCTTTCTTCAATATTGTGTCTCGAAGCTTCAGAACTGAGGTGTCAAAGAGTCACACATTTCATTTATCGCAGGACAAGGGGAAAAACTCTTCAACATCTATTGCTTTCACTATCTCCCCATTTCCCACAATAAAATGCGGCGCTGGCGACCGCACAAGGTCACGGGCACCGAGAGAATTAATATTTCATTCTTTATGGGTCTCCTCCTCTTGCCGTTTCTCGGGACAAAATCTATTTCCAGGGAGAGAAGGATAAGAGATTGGAGAGAGCGGCTGGCATCAAATGTGCATGAAGAAAGACCTCTATCACAAACTTATTTGAAATAACGGGAATGTGTGAAAAATGAACTCGCGAAAACATTTGGTTGTGGAAGAACTAACAAAGTTTGCGTGATCTGCTGTTTTGATGTTTGAAAGTTGCATATCAATCATTCCTGCGCGAGGGAATGTGGATGTTCTGTCAGTCAATACAGCTTCCTTATGCCTTTTTTTAAAATCGAATACATGCTGCCTGATATTTGAAAAATATGGTAATGGGTCTGAATGTTGATCAAGCAGTATATACATTGTGTGTATATATATATTTATATATATATATGAATC
>JAUMHP010000059.1:10431990-10452036 GCA_032361065.1 Enteromius trimaculatus
CGTGTATATATTTAATGAAAATATGTTATGTTTATATATTAAATATATTTACATATATTTAGATTAAATATAAGAAAATAAATATATAAATGCATGTACATACATACATAAATACTTTCAAAATATATACTGTACGTGTGTGTTTTCATATAAACATAATAAATAAACACATAAATTATTTAAAGAAAAACTTTTATTTCGGATGCGATAATTACTCGCGATTAATTATTTGACAGCACTAATATATAGATATATATAAATTACATTGAAATAGATAAAGAAATAGCAAATTCTATGTATTTTTAAATAGAAACCCTACAATAATCTTTATTTTGAAAAATGTTACTAATTTTTTGATTAATTTTACAGTGTAGATATACATGGAGGTGGCTAACTTGTATAGTCATGTAAGGGTCTTTCTAAAAAACAGAAGTGACCTTGCAGTGACGTTTTGCATCTTAATTAATGTAGAAGATCTGAGCTGAGTCAAACAGGCCCACTGGGTCCCAGCATGAGAGGGACACAGTGAAAGTGTGCGCTAGAGAGACAGAGAGAGAGAGAGAGAGAGAGAGCAAGAAAGCTGATTGATTTGGCTCAGGAAAGGAAAAGAAAGCTGATTTCACTACGAAAATGAAGTAGTGATGTGGAAATGTCCAAAATCAATCTCTATTATCAACCCCTGCTTGAGCAATTAGCCCACATAAAACAAGCTGATGAATCGGTTTTCTCTGCCGTAGAAGAGGAGAGGTTAGTAATTGAGATGAACCGCTACATTCGGCTTTGCTCATTACACAACCCACAAAGGCATTATTCAGCAATCATTCAAAGAATTGATCAAAACATTATCAGGCAAAAAATGGCATGAAAGAATCAAAGAAAATTCAATTGGTTCTGGATTTCACAATTCAAACTTGCAAAATATCTTGTACGAGATTTCATTTTAATTTCATTGTCAAATGACAATTTAAGTGCTTATGCTTGGAAAAAAACAAATTAACTACTTTTTACAGTCTTTGTAGCGTGAATATCTAGTAATTGTATTAACCCAGTACTTTGCAATATTGCTGCTCCATTATGGCAAAAACAATAATCACAATTATTTTGGCCAATATTGTAATTACTATTAAATTTAACACTATTACGAGGGGGCCATATGACAAAAACCTTATATGAGTTTTATATGAATTTATACAAAGATAGCAAAATATATATTTTCTTTAAATAAGGTTATGACATCTGTTTTAGGGACTGGGAATATTTCACAATTCTCAATACAATCTAAAAATTGTGGAGAGTATCATATTTGTGAACAATGTATGCAACGTGAATAATCACTAAGCGTTAAATTTGGACACATATTTGACTGTTTAGGTGCACACCTTGAGCTAAAAGTAGACTTTACATGTCCATGTTATGTGCTGCGTATTTAAGCTCTTGGACAGAAATCCTCCTGAGGAACAGTGCATGTTCTCTTTTGCGCTGTTAAAAACATGAACAAAATCTAATCAACTTTAATTCAACTTTAAGTCAAACACGTCCCATTTTGCAAGAGTCACTTTACAGGATTTTACGAATTTACATGTGAAATGGGACTTTTATAGAGAAACGAAAGGGCACAGCGGGATAGGGGGCAGAATGGGACGTAATCATTTTTATTTTGATAATCATTTGAGGCTGAAGTCTAAATCGAAACTGTATTTCAATTAATTGCACAGCCCTACTTTAAAACAATCAACAGTTTTAAAATAAAAAAAAACTTGAATTTAATCCATCCCTAATGGATAAAATCAAGTCCCAACCTGCATTTGTGCTCATTCAATACTCATATTCAGTCACAAATATGTCACAATATGGAAGTAAAATGGATTGTGGTAATTCGCACTGACTTTAAATGGTCAGAGGTCAGCATTGGCATATCCCACAGCAATCTGATACACGCTGATCTCCAGAGAAGCTCAAGACAGACTTCTGCGCATTCCGAGCAGAGAATTGATCCTAGACTGAGGCTACAGCCAGTCCAAGTGCACACTAAACCAGTGGGAAAAGAAAGATGGAGAGACCCACAACAGGGTTCCAGAACAAGCCACAGGCATGCCTGCAAAGCAATGCATGAAGTTCTAGCAATCAAGAAAGTTGGAGGTCTTCGACTTGCCAGTGGTCTTAGAGGACTAGAGAGAGTTTCTTCTTTCTTTTTTGCCTCCCCGTCTGTCTCGCTCTCTCTCTTTGTCTGCCGCATCCAAACCACAGGAACATTCCAGAGCAAAGTTCACCCTCAGAGGAGATCGATTTCTACCTGAGGCGTTCGCTGAAAGTGACGTGGAACCGCTTGATATGGATGTCTGCTACACTTTGGAAAACGCAAGATCTCCGGTGGTGTGATGTGACTCTCTCCCTCTCTTGTGTTTCATGCTCTTTTCAAAGTGCTTGAACAGCATGTTTCTCTCTGACATTCTGCTTCAATAGCACTCTACCTCTCATTTCCAAAGGCTACGATTTAGACGATTCCAGAACGGAAGCTTAAACGCACTTTGGAATATGCCATTGAGTGAAAAAAATAAAAATCAATTCTAGCCATTGTTAAACTTAAATTATTAGAAAACTCAAATTCATTGGTATTATGTTGAGTAAGGGGACAGGTAATTCACAAGCAGCACGGCATAAATCCTTCTGGCTGTCCTCAGAGACTTAATGTGCCTATGAATAGAATTCAATCTGAAGCGAACTGATCCAGGAACGCTGTGTGAGTTGGAAATATATGATGGCCTATGCTATGCTCTTGGGAAAAGAGACCCGAGGTTAGCTTCTAGATTAGCATTGCGCTAGCCTCAGGGGCAATTCCCTCCCTGAATTAAGGAATTTCGAACATTGCATTTCTCAAACTCATACTTTCGGCGGGCAGGAAGGCAATTCTGAGGTGTTCTTTAGGAATTTATGGCACGCGTGGGTGTGAGAAAGGGAGTTGGCAATCATCTCCGCGCTTATCCCTCAATCCCACACCGCGCTTTTTCCTCCAGCCCTGTTTATGTTTCGCATTCCACATACAGTATGTCTTATTGATTAAACCGCTTCTCAATTTCATCGCAAATGAGTCCTCAAACCACTCGCTACCCGAATTCAATTTCGCAGACAACTGCGGAGAGTAACCCTAATGGAAACTTTTCCAAATAGGCTTCGGCCTGTGTTTTAAAGCGCTTGTTTAATATTTCAGCGCCCTCCGTGCTTCTGTTTTCCGTATTGATTTATTTCCGAGTTCCCATACACCCCTCTATAGCAGGAGACAATATATTACAGAATTTAATACCTCTCAAGGACCTCATTCCATTTTTGAAATGACCAAGAAACACTTTCATTTCCCCAGACTTGTGGATTCATCACTGGCAGGCGCTCCACATGGGAGATTCCGGAGATAGTATCTGAGAAAAGGGAGAGAGCGTGGAAAGAACAGAGCAGGAGAGACCTGTAAACAGGATATGATGTCATTTATCTTCTACAATGCTCACGCAAATACGAACAAACCACCACAGGATGTCACAACCATCTCTTCCTCCTCTAACTTTTCCTGGAGCTCGGTTGGAGCATCCTGTCACGTTCGGCCCGTTTTGAGGACGATTACGAAGTTGGCCCAAGCTTCCTGTTGGATGGGAGTCGCGTTAAAAACAAAAGCCCCAGAGACTGATTCAAGATCTTCTCCGCAGGTGCTGAAAATGAAGCCTGAAAGCCAGCAATCACCCAGAACAGGACTGTTCTTCCTGCTTCCTGCTCGCAGTTCAGCGCAACACCTGTCAAACTCATTAAGCCTGTACGAAAGCCAGGAAACATCATCGGCTATCTGCTCAGATTCAAATCCCCCACACGGATAACAAGCTACATATCGTATCTCGGTTGCGGAATGTCCGCGTTGTTTTGCTAAGGCATGCATTAATTTGTAGGAATTCTGTCCTAATCTTTTCACACAAACTCCATTGCAGACGGCATAATGGCATCTTGTTCTCATTGCTGCAAACGGTGAAGTTAAGAGTTTAATCCATTTGTCCATTTGGGTGATTACATTCATTAGGAAAAACTGAGAGCTGCTAATTACATTAGCTAGATTCAGTGTGAAATTGCATTAGGGGCTTTTCAGTGGCCTGTGAGTGAATACATTGCCACACAAATGCATACACACACACGCATTCATACATATGCAAACGCTGCAAAGAACTTAATGTAATTTCGGTAGTTCATTGCAGAGAAGCTACACGTGACCTGAAGCTCATATCTTACACTGTGTCTACACTGGAAGCAGCGAAGCATGACGAGAGAAGAATGGAAACTAACCATTGACTAATAAAACGTGAGCCTGACACTAGAATAGAGTTCTTTGTTTACTACTTCGTTTTCCACGGAAATACATTAGCAAATAGTCTTTATATGAGCTATTTATGTGTGTGTGTTTTCATTACCAACACAATTACTTTAATTAATTTGCTTTATAAATTAATATATTTAGAAAGACTAAACTTGAGGGCACAATCAACAAATTATAATAAATTAATGTAAATTTATAAATGAAATAAATTTGTTTTGGTGAAGGGAGAATAGATGGATGATAGAGGCCGGACAATAGATAGAATGATAGAACAACAGATAGATACATAGATAAATAGATATAAGCAGATATATAGCACAGATAAATAGAACAATAGATATTATGATAGATAGATAGTAGGGGTGTGACAAGACACTTATCCCATGACGACGGGACGAGACACTGGGTTCACGAGAACGAGATGAGACGAGATTTTTAGACTTTTTAAAATAAATCCTCAATGATAAAATATACTGATAAAAAATTGATTTTATTTAACAAAACATTCCAAAAAAATCTACTTTTTAAAATAAAACTATTTTAATTAATTATTTGCAGTAATAAACAACATGTGGACACTGCAAAATATTTTGACACAAACTGACAGGCAAGTAATTAACAATCACTGTAAATATATATATATATATATATATACAGGGTAAGCGATTTTTTCAAAAAAGCTTCAGAAACAGAGTTGGGCCGAATACCTAAACAAACTTGTCTACAGCAAACGTCGTGCCAGCTTAGAGACCAATGTAAACTTCGGCTGCCTGCGCTACGTCATTTACGTCATCAGGAGGGATCGCGGACAACAGTGCAACAGTGTATGCGTGAGAATGCTGAAAGAGTGCAAAAGTACTAAAACAAAGTGGCATTGCGCATGTTATTGAGCTCGTCTGTCCACGATTAATCTGCGATACTTTGCGGCTGTACGTGAGACGGAAAGCGGAAAACCTGGAAGCAATAAAGCAACCATTGAAAACCATTTACAATTTGTGTCAGCACGCCATAAATAGAACGTGGCAGCAGTTTCCCATCTGAGACGTGTTGCACCGCATTATTTGTTGCACAGAACTATTCGTTGCCTGGGTTGCGTAGGATACATATGTGTGGGGCGGAGCTCTCAAAATCCCTTTTGGGGTTAGAGGGTCACCGTGATTTTGCCAAGTAAGACATGATCCTGGATCAACATTACGGTCCAAAAATATAGACATATCCCAATCCCTGCCCCTAAACCTAACCGTACCCAAAGATTTTTACTAAAAATCAGTGGGAAATGATAGCTGCTTAACAAGTCTGTAGAAGCACCTAACCCTGATCATAAGCCTAAAACAGATATTGCCTGAAAAATTATCCCTCAAATCTGATTGGTTGATTGGAATGTTGTCCCAGGATCAACAATAATGCTGATCCAGGAACACCCTGTACCTTTTCCCCGGGGTTAGAGCTGTTTTTGTTTTGGGGATTTCAAATATAAAGATTGTATTCCAGAAACCTTTAAGCAATTCATGATCTATATAAAAATATATAGTTCAGATCCCCTTGCTTATAAATGTTTGTTCACTACACAATACTATAGACAATAACATAGCAGGGCTTCAGTCTACATCCGTCAGTCACACACTCTATCACTCGAGCAAGAACACATGCCCATGAGTGGTACTACATACATCACACTGTATCGGCCAAGCATTGATCGGTCTTAGAAGTGCGTGTGATGGCAACAGATGCTGAAATGAGCAAAACCGCAGAATGGATCTGCTGGGTTGTGCTCAGCGGTGCATTACAGAGGGCAAAAGTCTTTAAGCTTCTGCCCAACAGCTCTCTAAAGCTGTTAAAAGACCATGAGCTCTGAGCAGGAAAAACATCAGTTTGGTCAAGGAACGCCAGCCGTTTACAGTGTAACACAAACCTCGCAGAAGCTCAGACTTCCGGAAGGGGAGTTAGTTTTATGCTAACAGTAAAAAAAACTGAATACAACAAATCTTGAAATATTTTACACGTAACCCTTGGTAGCTATTCAGGCCGCTGTCATCATCTCTCGCTGTTTTGCCAAAACGCATTTCAGCTTTTTAAATGTGTGTATCGTGCTGTCATCTCCCCATACACTTCCATTCGCCTGCTAGGCTGGAATAATTTAATACCTTTAGACTGCATGACCACATCTGAGCTACAAAGAGAGAGAGAATGTGCGTGAGTTTGATTGTGTGCTGTTATGTACCAGCGAAGAAATTGTGTGCGCTACAAATGACAGACATTTACTGAATAGAGCTTACAAAACAAGGCGCTGGGTAGTAAAAGAAGAAGCCGGGAACAGGAAAAAGGTTAGACAGAACAGGAGAGTATGCCTGAATGGCTTCGAAATCTGGGTGAAATTGCTAGCAATCATTTCAATTAAGTGCACTCAGACATTCTTTCCCTCATTAAAAAAAAAAAAAAGTTTTACATATAAGTACTTCTGAGGAATGATGATTAAAGTGATGTACATTCACCTGACACGAAGAATCAAGTTATATCACTGGACTGATAAAAGCTGTTTTACATGGAGCAGGTACACTCATGGAGGTAGCCATATTGAGATCACATGACCAGCCAATAATAGACAAAATAATTGTTGAATTTACAAAGGCGGTATTAAATTTTTTATTTTTTTTACATTAAACATTACAATTAAATTAATAAAAAAAATGAGACATGTTAATTATTTTATTTCTTACTATATTTATATATTATTTTATTAATTAATAATTGAGTACTGTACGCCACTTTGCAAGCTAGCTGTGATGTAATAGTAATTTTGATATACAAGTTGTTTAAATAAATTACATTTATATTAATAATTGTATGGTATTTGTAACTAATAATTTAGATGGATGAGAAAACAGATACAATACATGTTTAAAACAGTATAGTCTCACCCTCAGACGTCACGCCCATGGAACATTGGCTAAACGTCTGATGCATATGGTACACTTAACTGGAAACCCTTCAGAAATGTCGAAGTCATCAAATGATTGGTTGAATTTTATCGGATTTCCGGGGGAAGGGACTGTCTCGTTTATTTTTGGTCCGCCGGGAAACAAAGCGTAGACGTGTGATTGCGGAAAAAAAATATCCTGTTTACATGAGGGAACATAAGTATTTATTAAGATCAGTTAAACGCTGGATTCTCAAAAGTATGCGAGGTTCACTGCATAGAATCTTTAAGAGATGTCCAGGAGTTTTGTTTGAGGCACTTAGTGGAGATCCTATGTATTACGGAAGATCAAGTGAAGTTACATTACCTAACTAAGAAGGGAATATCAGCCGCGTTTTCTGGCAAACATGAAACAACAGACGCTGGCATCGCAGCTGGCCAATTCAGTATTTTGTTTGATTCTCCAGAATTGCTCGTGGGTGTTAAAAAGTGCAGAGATATGGTTCAAACAGTCTTATCTGGATTTTCTATGCTGACTAACCGGCACGACTTGTTGCACGCCGTTCTGTTGTTGTGGACACATTTTCACGCCCCAAAACATGACGCTGAACAAAATGAACTGTGATTGGTTATTTGACATTTCGGTCAAACAACGGCCTTATGGGCGGGCCTTGACCAAAGAAAGCGGCTATGAATTCCAGACCTTCAGTAGCTGTCTGGCTACGCGAGACTAAAAACAGTATAGCTTTGCAACATAAATGACCAACCCTTTGACTTACCCTTTAAAAAGTGTTATCATTTAATAATTTATTCAGTTAAATAAATGAATGAAAATAGTCTACAATGGTAACAGCAGCTAAAAACAGCTCAGCTAATGCTAAGGTGTTACAGTTTAGCTAATTAGCCTAGCGCTGTTAGTCTCTACTGGTAGATGTCATAACTACAAATCTACAATGGTTTTTCTTTATTGACAGCCGTTGAGCTGGGAATTCTGATTAAATACTAAAAAAAAAAAGATCATTTGAAATTTGAAGTGTAACACAGACTGTGAAATTGATTTACTTTTTCCCCTACTGTTGGTTTTTTAGCAGCTCCCATTGACTTCCATAAAATATTAAAGTCAGTGGGAAACAAAATTGTTCGGTAATCCAACATTCTTCAAAATATCTTCTTTTGTGTTTTGCAGAAGAAACTCAGTCATAAAGGTTTTGAATCACATGATGGTGCTAAATGATGATTTTCATGTTTAGGTGGACTGTAACTAAGTATTACTTTTTTAAAAAATCATAAAAAGTGCAGTGCTATTTAACATTCTTAAATATGTTAACAAATATTCACATAGGTAAAAGCAGAAATGCTAAGACCTATACATCTCACAATCTATAGACCCTCCCCTCTTCTCTGTCTCACACACACACACACACACACATACTCAGCTGCACAGGGGAAACCTGATCCCAAGATCAATAGTGGTGGGAGAAAAATCAATAAGATCCAATGAGCGAAAAGGAAAAGAAACAGCACAATAACGCTGCATTTAGAAAATTGGAGACTTGTTACAAATAGAGCAACATTAAGGATAAATAGTGATAGAAGCTAACCAACAATGAAATGCTAATGAATTCCACATAAATCTATACTGCGTTGACTAGAGGAATATAGAAAGATCATCCCATGATTTATGCTCGACACCACCGCTTGCGTCTCCATTATGCAGTACATTTAGCTTTATGAATACGAGGAAGGTCATATATTAATTCATCCCCCACATATTATTCCCATTTGCCATATCACTTTTCAGCGTCTAGACTGCTTTTCCTGTGTAACGCGGCCGAGGTCGGTCTGCGTGTGGACGGCGATGATGGTTTGTATTCCCTCAAGCGCCTCTCACATATGCCTGAAATTCACATCTGAGACTCGCTCTCCTATTACAGCCCAAGACAGACAGGTCAGCGGTCAAAGACAGGAGGCTTGACACGAGAATAAGATGCAGACATGCATTTACAGGCTGTGTGAACACAAAACAACACGAGTTTGTCTCACGCAGAACTCTGCAATCATACGCATGAGCGAACTGCAACAACAAAAACATACATATGCTTAAAACGACGCGCTTAAATATGCACACATGCACCGATCAATCACCGTTTGGCATTCTTGGTGGCTGTTGACAGCAATAAGAGCGGTTGAACGTGCATATGGGGCAAGAATTTGTGTTTTTGTGTCTACAATGTAACATAATAAGTTGTATGTTTTAATAAAAGGTTATTGTAGCACATATTAAATTTAATTTTTTCTATTTGAAGGCACGTGAGAGTTCTGAGTGAACATTGTATAGAAGTCCTACAACACATTTCATTCAGCTTAGGACAGTACACTGAAAAAATGTAGAAAATGATTAGATAATTTCATAACTAACACTTTCGGAGTAGAAATTAAAAAAAAAAATAAGTAGAAAAACAGTAAAACGTACTCTCAATAATCATTTTACAACTTCCAAAAATCCTCAAAGATTGATATAAGGTGGATATCCAAAAAAGAGGCGGGGCTGTCACTGGGGATCAAGCCAGAACCCGCCCTCTCACCTGTCAATCAACACACACAGATCCTCCTTCTTCGGGAGGAACAAAACCCCAGAAATCACATCCATCAGAATTTATAATAGTAGAGTGACTGGCATATTCTTGGCTCAGGGTGCACCGTCTGTTCCTTCATGACAGCGTTTTTGTTAAAAATAATAAGTCAATTATTTCACAAAATGAAATTTGAGGCATTCAGGGTCGGTCTGAGACTCTGTATTGAGCTTAGGTTAGCCATTGTGAGAAATTGTATTTCGATAGGTTTTGTGGTAAACCCAAGGACAAAAATCTAACTCCAAAACCCGGTTACTCTTTAAATGGACTATTCAGGCTTAGTCAAAAGAGCTGGAGTTCTTTCAGATATACTGCGCATGGCAAAAATGCTTTGGTTGCAGTAGAATGCTGTACTGTGGGGTTAAAGAGGTTGGTATGATCTTTATCATTATTCATTATTCATTTTACAGATTGATTAAACTGTCTTTTCTGTGCATACAACCCTCTTTATGACTAAGCATTGAGTTGCTTGGCAAGCTAAGCCGAGCATCAAAGCCCAAATTGGACCCTAAATATAGACTTGGAGCAAACTGGATGAACATGGAAATTATGATTCATCTCACTTGCTAATCTTTGGTAAATAAAACAATCACTGATAATAAACAGCATGATGATTATTTATGACTCAGCCACTTAGTATAGTACACACAAAGGAAATACCTAATCAAATAATGCACAAATTACTATCAATTTATATTGCATTGGCATGTTTAATGCATGTGTGTTTAATTGGCATACATTTATTTCCTTGTAATTGACAGATTAAAAAAAAAAAAACGTGCAATAAATGTTTTTTTAAGAATCATGAATATTGATAAAAGTGCAATCCATTTAAGAAGCTGTTTGTAATTCTGGCTCATTATTCCAAACACAAAGTTGTGCTGCACTCTACTGGTCAGCTGCATTAAACACGTTTGAGTGATACACAAATCAACCTCCTTTAAATTACCACAATATGTTCATACTCTTCACAAATTGCTAGGTTTAACATATATACACGCACAACATATTTAGTAGTTTTATGTCTACTCTATATACAGCCATTAATGATTGCATGAGCTCAAATGAATAATATGTGAATTGCATCTTTGATAATGATTCATACATTATTTGATTTAATTTACTAGCCTATAGTAATTGACTGAGTCTAGATCATCATGTTGGAAAAAATTTTTTTTTACTGAAATAAATAGTGGGTCTGAATGAGGTAAACTTCCACAACGGAAAAGAATAACGAGATTTAAAAAAAATTGTCATGACGCCCGAGACACGGATATATGCTGCCATCTGATGGCCATATGGGGAAATAGCTTTTTTCCCACCCTTCCAATGTTTCTTCGGGGCATTGTGTTGGAAGCAGCCTACATAATGAAGTCTGAATGTGAAATTAATTAATCTCTTGGGAATTCCTCTGAGCATCTGTCTGCATGAAGAGGAATATCTTGTACACGGATATATTCTATGAAAAGCAATACAACGAACAGCACTTTATTTAAAGGCAAAACGCGCGCGCTCTCTTTCTGACACTAATAAGGTTCAACTCTAAGAACCGTGTTTTTAACAACAATGGCAGAAACAAAAGCCCGGCGTCCCACCTCAGCGTGCTGTATTTTAATAGTTTGCAAGCCTTCTCTACGACCAGCGCTATCCAGACACAATCTCCCACCGGGTCGAAGTGCATCAGGCTGTCTGGGGGTTAATACCTGCTCCCCTGGCCCTGCTCGGTCTGTCTGGCCGCCACAGCGGGACTGGCCAACGAGCTCCTCGAAATGTCACGCTTTGATGCGCGGCTATCTGAGGCGAACTCCGACCCTGACATTTTCTTTCATGTGCTGAGGTATAGTTTTGGGTCTTTTAAATGCAAAGCGACGGTGTGGAGAGTGAATCTCTGAGAGAGAGACGAGGGCATCTCTCTCTCCCTTTCCCTTTTCTCGGTAATTTGAATGGCAAATGCTTTAGCACGTGAGGCTAGGAATTCAGAGACCCTTACCTTTTAAAAAAAAATAGCATTTAGAAGTTGCTGTGAGACCCCGCGTGTAATTATACTGTAGGAGTGAGTTTATCGAAGCACCCCTGAGAATCCGTCTTTGCGGTCTACCTGTCTGTCACACCGTGGGATATACACAGTATGAAATTACCGGGAGTCTGCAATGCTGACGCTAAATCATGACTAAATCATACGTTGAATTAAACAGCATCTTGATGTTTAATATTAACTCTGAACCCTAATGCGCATGGAGAATTGGTGCTGTCTCCTCAGATTGTCTCATACTTTGTACACAGAATATGCATGAAATCCACCACAATCCCTGAATACATTAAAAAAGATTAAATGTTAATTGCCCAGTTGACCTTATTCTATAGTGTGCATGTAAATATACAGCGATAAAGCACATTCAATTCCAGCTGTTAAATGTCAGAAACATGGGCGTTACTTTGTTTTAAAAAGCGATGAGGGCAGTTTGGGAAGGGGTTGTGATGTCACAAAATGGAAAAAGGCTTAGCTCATGAATATTGATTAAGTTTGTTTCTTTTCCCTTTCCTTTTTATTTAATGTTAATGTGTTTCAGTGCCGCGATGTTCCTTTCCTGCAATAAAAACAAAAATATATATTAATTAGGCTATGCATAATTGGTAATAATTTATTTTAGTGTTTTGATAAATAGCATGTACTGATATCACTGAAATGTAGACAATATGAGAAATGTGTAAATAATAAATAAATAAAATTTAAATTTTATTTATAAATAAAATAAGAAATCCTCCACCAATTTAGAGAAAAAATAAAAAAAAAATTAATGAAAGTTACTGAAACAAATAACCAGATTTAGTCACAATTAAAGCAGCTGCATAAAAAAAAACCAGGTTTTAAGTTTTAAACATAAAACATACTAAAATTAAATAATAACGACTACCACTACTAATTAAAATACATTTTATTAGATTTATGATGTTTACAGTTAGAAAAAAAATGGTCCATAAGTGACCAATGTGAATATTTTATCACTACTGCCACCTTGTGGTCAAAAGGAAGATGATGCAAGACAACAGATCAGGAAAAACGCATCAGGATAAATTAAGAAATTACCTGCAACATGGCTCACAGACATCAGATTAGATATTTTGCGATAGGTTTTTACTCAAAAAGCTTTCTCAATATATTTCTGCTCCTCAATCACTTTCATTATCAGTGATGACCCTTAAAATGTTTTCCATTGTTTCCAAATACAGTATATCATGACAACAACACCTTTATTTTGAGTCGCTCATTCTGACATTTACTGAACTGTAATTTGCGGAGGTCACGTGCTATATGTTTGATGTGACAAACCAAAGAAAAGACAAAAGTCTTGTGTATCTGTTCCTTGCCCCCCTTAGCATTTCATCTCGCCATCATGAGTTATTCACTCAAATCAATAGATGCTGACCTTTTATAAAGACAGAGTGCCTCAAAAGCCAGCTCCCCGCAGCCAGCCTGAATCCAAATGCAACCTGTGTGCAAAAACCCGTCTGTCAGGGTGGGCTTAGCACTGCAGACATCCTACTGGGTTGAGTGTCAATGTGTCTTAGATGTAGAAGTAAAGAGTTTTATAAGTTTACTTAGGCACACTGAAGCTAGTCAACTGAATGCCCACTGTGATCTCACCGCTTCGATCCTGAACAAAGCCTCAAACCCAGTCTCATCATCAAAGAGAAATGCTAGTCCACCTCAGGGCCTGTTCCCGTGACAAATGCAAAATCCTGTAGTTTCATTTGTCAGGTCGACAAATCTCTTTTTTTATTGAAGCAATTGTGTTTTGAGTCAATAATAACATTTGGCCAAGTGGCTAAAGCGATACTAAACTACAGAACCCAATTATGCATGTTTCTCCCTTAATCAAACATTTTTGCATTTCATCAGAAGTGCTAATGAAGAAGCTGTTGTGCTTATTGAAGTCCGTTTAATGGGCCAGATTCAGTTATCAAGTATCTAAGTGCCTTGGTAAATATTCAATCACAGTTTTCTAGTTATGCTAAATACCTGACTACACACTATCCATCAATGTCTGGAAATCTCATTTTGCACCTCACTGAATCACTTTAGATTCAATCTGTGAATCTAAATATCTCAAAAATATGATATGATAGATGATATAGAGCTGAAAATGTGAACCTGCGTATCAAATGTATTCAGGAGTTAAAGGCGTAGTCCACCCAAAAATTACAATTCTGTCAATAATTACTCATTCTAAATCCGATGCTTCACCTTGAATTTCAAATTTTGTCATTGATCACTTAAGCTTTGTTCGTTCTAGGAACACAATTTCAGATATGTTCGATGAAAACCGGGATGCTTGTGACTGTCCCATTGACTTCCGAATAAATTACACTGCCCATAAATTACACTTGAAGATATTTTTGATGCATTCTGAGAGCTCTCTGACCCTCCTTTAGACAGAAATGTAATTACCAAGATCCAGAAGATCTTGAATCATAGCAAAGAGATTGGTAAAATAGTCCACGTGACATCAGGGGTTTAACCGCTGTTTTACGAAGCTACTTTCGTAGCAGATGCACGCTTTTTGCTCTCGGAATGCATTAAAATATCTTAATTTGCGTTCTGAAGATGAACAAAGGTCATTTGGAACAAGCTTGAGTAATTAATGACATAGTTTTCATTTTTGGGTCCCTATAAGATGCAGTCATATGAGTGAAATTTCAGCAAAAAAATAAAAATGAGCGCATACTTTTAAGTGCTAGAACTTTCTGGATCTTCCGTAAACTACCCGAATGAGAAAGGTAGTGCTTTAAACAGCAAAAATTACATTGTATTAAATTTCGCAGATAGGTTCTCAACATTTCATTAAACACATTTGAGATTGTGCTGATTTGCGCTGGAGGATAATCACATTAAATTAAGTGTGACTGAAAATGACCCTAAGCAAGCGAGGGGGACAAAGAGAGAGCTGGAGAAGGAGGAAGAGCGAGAGAGAACGAGTTCACCTAATACACTTTAAGAGTGGAATAATGATGAGCTTTGAGCCGTCGAATCTCATTACAGATGTGCGAGAGGGAATCAGACCAGATCTTATCCCTCTATCTACACATGGGAAAAGGAGAGGAGAAGCACTTTGGTTCACACAGTCATCAGCGGTGACACACTCCTCTGCAATCACACACACACACCTGAAAACCCTCCTACATTCAGTGGCCTGCTGGGGTCAAAACCTTCAGGTCCGGTATTAGCACTGTAATTGGCCGCAGCAGGAGGCTAATGTGGACTCTCAAAGGTGCGGGGCAATGAAACGATGAAAGAATGAGAGATTAGTCACCTGCAACACTTCATCAGTTTAAATCCTAACCTGTTGCGATACCCAGAACCATAGAAACCCACAACACTGCTCCATGCACAAGCATGCATTTTTCTACCATTGCTGTTGAGTTAATTACAAGTGAAGATATATTTGGAAAAGGTCTATTTGTAAAATGTTTTAAGATGTTTAACATATGCTAGATACGCAGGAACATTTGTTTTCCTCATTAAAGAAACGTCTTACCAATGTTCTCCTATAGGAATGAACTCTAGGGTCAACAAGTGTTGTCCTCCGCAATCAGTGAGCACCACCATTAAGTTGAAGTGGCTTTACCAGAACTACAGTATTTTGTTGTCCCTTTGTTAAGAAATGAGCTCCCAACCTCCACCCAATCTGCCGAACCTATTACAGCCTTCAAAAGACAGCTGAGGATACTCATGGTACCACAAACAGACAGCAGCGTTATCATTAACTGAAGCTATTAAAAACATTTTTTTTTTTACTGAAAAAAGATTAATTAAAAAAAACTAATAAAATTAATGAATGAAATAAAACATAAATATTAAATGCAAAACAAATTTTAATGAAAATTAAAAACATTCCCAAGTCAACTAACTGAAATTCATAATAATAATTGTTGTTATTATTATTACTACTACTATTATTAATTTTACTGAAAAAATAAGGTAAATAATTAAAGTAATAAAAATGGCAAAACATACAATTAGAAAAACTAAAATGAAATTGAAAAGTTTTCCTAAAAACAACAAATATCTATTTTATATATAAAAATAATAGTATATATTACTAAATACTAAAGTATCACTTCTCTACTACTTTTGTGTATTGATTCTGTGCATCAATTCTGTCCTCATTTACTCACCCTCATATCATTCAAACCATTGAAACCAGATTTAATTCAATTATATATATATATATATATATATATATATATTATTTGAGTTTTAATTCTATTTTGAAGCTTGACAGGTCCAACCATTTACTTTCGTTTTATGAAAAAGACTGGCATGAGAGTGAGTAAAAGTGAAGCTGACATATACTGTAAAAGGTTTTCTAAAGATCCATGTACTTTAAAAAAGGTTTGGCATCAAGTCTTTTAAGAGTGATATCTAAATGCTGTAGGTGTCTCAAAAGCGCTAGAACACAATATCCCAGGCCTTTACAGGTGAGCTGTGGACGGCATCATCCCCCGAAGCTCTCCCAGAGGTGATACAGCTGGACTAAGTTGGATCCGACCTTTTCCCCGAATCTAACTTTCATTTAATCCTCCCTGCCTTCTTCTTTCAATCCCTTCCGCCCCACTTTCGTCGTCCTTTAGCAAAATGACTAGTCGAGATTCTCTTGCACGTTCCTCTCCTAACACTTGGCCACTCCGCTCTGCCGCTGCTATGGCAACGCGTGCTCCCTGAGCGAGTCGGAGCCGGGTCGCTCTCAGCCAGGGAAATCAGACTAATAAATAGCTTTATGCTAATGTCCAGGGCAGCAAGAGAGTGTAGCTGCCAATCCTAATACACTTATTAAATTTCGATCAGATGCTGGGACACAGAGGGCATCTCTGCTGGCCTCTGCCCGTTCTGACGCCATCTCCTCCTTTTTCTCAGCCACTCGAAGACTTTCCTCTTTGCTCTTCTCTCTTGAATTGTTGGTTGTGGATCTGGCCGCTTTGAGCAGAATAGATTCTTTTCTGAGTCAGGCACTCAAGCTCCCTTTGCCCTGTACCTGATTTGCACTCCAGCATCCTGAGTAATGTGTGCTATTGTCTCTCTCTCTCTCTTTTTCTCCAGCCCTTTTGGGATTTTCAACACTGTGAGGATGCTGCAAAGGTTTTCCCACAATCCTCTACACTAAGGATCTTTACAGGTTCTCTGCAGTATCACAGAGACTGAATACTAATCAAGCTTTCTGCCAACAGTAGTATCTTATCTTTCTCAGGTGAACACACTCTTTTTTTAACAATCAACTACAGAATATTAAAGTCAAACTATAGTGTTTAACTGCAGGTCAAATACATTTCATTATGGAAGCCCGTTTCTGCCACTGAATAATTTTTGTTTTTAAAGTAATTGCTAGCCTGGCTTCCGTGACTACAAAGCTCATAGGAGCTTAGTCTGGCCAAGCTACCTCACTACCCGCCTTCTGGGAGGCGGACTTAACCGGCGTCCATCAAATGCCTCTACTGGATGAATCTACAACCAATCAGAACACTCATTCCGATGACGTATGCGTAGTAGCGGAACCTGAAGCCACCGTAACCTTCATTAAATCAGTAGAAAAATGTCTTACTTACTTTAATTACTTCTGCTCCGTTTTCAAAGAAAAGCTGTCATGAAAATTTCTCAAAACAGCTGCAACAGCAAAGTCGAACGATTGTTGCTGCTCGGTACACGCCATGTTTGAAATGGTTCTCAGACGCAGAACTGCTGCGTCATCGCATTACACCCGCCTCAGTCGTGCCGGGGGGTGGGAGGTGGAGGGAGAGCTCGTTTCTCATTGGTTCCCACTTTTTTGGGAATCTGAAATGCTCTAAAACGGCAGCTTTGCCAGACTGACTTTGCTCGCGAAATTGAATGTAGCGTCACAGGAAGTAGGGGCGGGCCCAGACTAAGTAATTGCCACTTTTCTCTCATAATTCCTCAATTGTGAGTTATAAACTGGCAATCCTGTTATAAAGTCAAAATTGTGCAATATTCTCAATAATATTCACAATAAACTCGCAATTGCAACATTATATCTTGCGATTCTGACTTTATAATTTGCAACTGCGAGATTACACGTGAAAAAAGTCCCAACTGTAAGCTTTTATCATGCAATTCTGTGAAAATGATGAGATTAAACTGGTAGCTATGATGTTATAGGTTGTTATTAGAATATTGCTGGTTAGCTTAGGATGTTTAAAGCACAATTGGTGGCAATCAAAGCAAAAATTCAATACTAAAAGGTTAGGGTTAAGTATGACCTATAATTTTCTTGAGGCTTCCAATAACAAACACTCAATGCACTGTTAATTAGTTTTTGACAGCTTTTCACATATCTGTACTAATTTTAATTCATTTATTGAAAAACAAATTAATTGTTTAACCACAGATCAGCTTCTGGCATCCTGATATATTATTTCAAAAAGATTATTCATGCCGTTTTAAGACCTCGCATTAATTGAGAGTCAACCTGCAAATTTTCTACTTTACAAAATAATTTGTCACACAGCAGGACTATTTAAGAGCAACTGTCAAAAAAAAAAAAAAATCAACAGTAATTAGAAATGGTGAAAAACTTCAAAGAAATGGTCACGCCACCAAAACTTTCTAACCTAACATAAAAAAATGGACTTGTTATTTTACAAAATTCATCAATTATAAACCAAATCCTGTGTACTATATTTAATGATGTTGCAGATACATGAGCAGACATGTGTAACAATATTTCATCATGTGCTATGATTTATGGCTGAGGATTTTCACAGCATGTGACACCTTCAATGTGCTATTGCAGCAGCATCCTCTAAATTTAATTTCTCAACCATGGACTGCACTGTAATCTGCTGCTATGTGACACAGCTCGATGTGTAATTATTCAGCAGCGCTGCGTGTGAAGATTAGTTTACTGTTGTTGTTTACGTTCGCTGTTTTCTCAGATCTGCAGCGGTCCTTAGAGTGATTATGAATCAGATTATTAGACCCGCATTTGTTACAATGTATGGTACAGCACATATTATTAAAGACACAGGACAGTGTGTGAGTGTGCATATTTGATAACAGAGAGTTTTTTGCTGGCACGTTGCCCCGCTGCTCCCCCTCCACACACACACACACTTCCATGAGGAGGGAATGTGTGTGTGTGTGTGTGTGTGTGTGTGGTGTATGCAAGCACCCAAGCAGGACTGACACTGCTGCCCTCTAACGACTTAATTAGTGTTTAAGTGTGAAATACACATTGATTGGCTTGGAAGCGGTTCACTGCAGGCCTCGGCTCTCAATAGGCAGAGAGAAGGATTCATCCATCCTGTCTGCTCTCTCTAATCAGTGGGCTCTTAGCGATACAAGTTAATCAATCAATACCCACTGCAATCACATCCTGACAGAGACTAAAATAGCCCAATGGTTAAAAAGAAAAGCCATAAATCACAGTACATGATAAACTATCATTACACATGTCTACTTATGCAACATTTTAATAAATATTACAGGGACTTGGTTAAAGAAATGTCCATGTTTTCTTAATGTATTTAGGCTAAAATGAATATAGATGCATAAAAAAGTAAATAGTTTTATACTATATACTTTCTATGAAGTTCATTTTTGATCACAATTCTTACCATTTTTAATCATAATATGCATATATATATATATATATATATATATATATATATATCAGTGCTCTCAAACAATAAATCAAGATATATATACACATAAATATAGTTATAATCTTATATTTTATTTTATTATATATATATATATATAAATTCTCCTAAATATATACATGCATGTGTTTGTATTTAGATATCCATAATAAATATACACATTACACACACACATAATGTAAACATTTATATTTATTTTATATTGTTTTTCATATTTTAGATGCAATTAATCGTTTGACAGCACTAATATGTATGTGTGTGTCTGTGTGTATATATGTATATACGCTGTCAAACAATTAATCGATTAGTTCGAAAATAAAAAAGTATAGAGTAATATACAGTATGTGTGTACTGTGTATATTTATTATGTTTATATAGACACACACATGTATGTATATTAAATATATTGATATTATGTCATTCAAATTAATATAAATATATACATGTAAATGTAAATATTTTCGAAATATATACTG
>JAUMHP010000059.1:10469416-10480055 GCA_032361065.1 Enteromius trimaculatus
AACATATCTATCACATATATCACATGTATATCAATGAAAACATGATCTGAATTTTTATTGTGCTTACTTTCCATTCAAGCAATATTTGATTCTACAAAAAGTGTGAAAATATGATTGAATTGTTAGTGATATAGATATATAGATAATTTTATATATTATAAAAGTATTTTGCTGAGTATAACAAACGACAAAAAACTGGCTCCACCAAAATTTTTTTATAAAAAAATAAATAAAAAAATAATAGTTTAACTAAAATTAAATGAAATTCAAAATACTGATATTATAATTTATTATAAGATAGATAGATAGATAGATAGACATGTTAAATCAAAATGCAAAATGTTCAATTAAATCAAAAATACTGATATTGTAATTTATATGTACATTTCATACAGTTCATATATATATATTATAATCATATTAGAACACTAAATTTTAAAACCTAGGTCACAAACAAAATGTGATAAAGATTAAATTGAAAAAATACGAAGGCTAAATAAATAAAAAACCAATGTCTTTGAACAATAAAGTTTAGTAAACACCCCAAAACAAGAACATTACATATGCATACACAAACCCTCCAACAAATTCCACTACTTATACAAAGACCAATTCGAAATGCCGAGTGTATATGAAACTAATGACAGCATTAGATCTATAGCTCCATTGTTGAGGAACCCGTCTGTCTATTGTTCACCCTACACAGAGACATCAAACCGCCCATCGGGTCTGTTAGAAAAACAGTGTATGCACAATGTAATATGAACACCATGCATCACCAGTCAGCTCTGGCCAGGGGCCCGTCCCCAACAGCTGGGTCCCCTCCGCAGGGCTGGCGGGACGGGTAGAGTAACAGGTAGCATCCCCAGGTGCTGGAGCTTCAGTGGGGTCGCTAACCCATCGTGCAGAGCGCTAGCAAAGCTGCGCTTAATTAGCCGAGAGGGAGCCCCCATTGGCCCGTAATGGGCCAGTTTGTGAAGCTCGAATGGGGTACGCTGAGAAAAAGATGAAGAGATGGGAGGAAAGGAGGAGGGGGGCTTTCGTAAACCCTTCTCTGCATTATGGATTTGCCCATCTGGCCAAGTGAAGAAAGTCCCATCGCCGCACGAGTTAAACAAAGACTGAGGTAGAGGGGGGCGTTTCCGAGATCACACGCTAAATTACGGTGGCCGTCACTCAACTATTGTGTATCTGATGGGCTGACTATTCACAGCTGGGCTGGCCAAATTGTTCTTTTATACTCTTTTATAACCCTTTATTGAAGCCAGAGGGGTGAGTGAATGATTAACGGACGGGACAATGAGGTTTGCTCGTCTTCAGCCTCTCTGACTCAATTTAATTCGCTTATTTTTTCCATTCCCTCCTTCCCAGATGCAAATGCAAAAGGGCTCGCTTGGTTAACTGTGTCCACGGTGATCACATGCTGGAAAATTAAAAGTTGCTCTGCAGACAATGAAAAGCCTTCCAGTGATTTGGTAAACTGTTTGTGCTCTTCGAGTTTTTGGCCCATATTTCTTTGCTCTCAGTTTAATTTAGTTTCACACATCAAAGAAATAACTAAATAAAAACCAAATCCTGGTGTAAACCATTTATAATTGGTCAAACCACATCTCAAGTCATTTTTCTTTTATATTTTTTATGAGCAAAACAAACATAGATATGGTCAGGATAAAATAAATTAATAAATATTAAAACATATAGTTATAAAAGCTTTGCATCCTTTACCTTACCTTTTTCATTCTAATTGTGTAAACAACCTTTACCTTTAAATGACAAACGCTGACCAAATAAAAGCTCCTTTTCTACATGTTGTCTAGCCAGGCCTTCCTTTTTCTGTTTCATCCTTCTCTCTGATGTCCATTTTGCAGCCCCTCTTAGTCTCCTGAGGGTACAAGCTGCTTAACAAACCTCTCGAATGAGGCTTATCCTCCTCAAACCCACCTACCCCTCTGGACCCCAGCCTGCTGAAGTTTGGGGGCAATTATAGGGGACGCAAGAGGCTGTTTTACTAGTTAAACAAATGAAGGGTAGGGCTGCTGGTAGGGCTCCATCACCTGCTGACATCCTCCAGGTAAAGACTGAGACCTGCCAAGGCTCTTCCCTCAGATCTCTCACACTGAAGCTATTAGGAAACAGCGCCGAGGCAGAGGCTAACGACTTTCAGAGGAAATGACAGGGTTATAATGATATTTTTTACAGATCTGAGGAACTGTTTTATTGAAGACTGCTTTACTGCAAGCCAAGGGAAAAGAAAAAAGAAAAAAATTCCGGAGGTCAAGAACCAAAGGCAGACAAAAATGATTTCAAGACCAATTTACAGGCCAATGCTATATAAGAGTGTCTATGATGAACCAAAGGAAGAATCTATTTAAAATTCTGTACCACATACACTTTATATTCAGTTTCATATAGTTAAAAAAAACAAATTGAAATTGCTGTAACTATCAGGTAAAATAGAATTAATAGCACATTTTCCTTATATCTTAAAAATATATGTAAATATGCACATTTTAATACATATAAGGTAATATTATACACAATATAAGAAATATATTATTATATATTTGTAGTGTATTTTTCAAAAGAAAAAAGTAGTATTATGAGTTAATTAATTTATAAATATAATTTATGATATTTTAATAATTTAGTTTTAATAAGCCTACAAGCGGAAGCAGCAAAATGCAAGGAACTTAATAACAGAATCTCGCATGAAGGGGAAACCTGTCCTAATGCCTACACGCGCCACAACTGTAGAATACGTGAACTTTTTAAAACAGCGAAAAAGTCAAACGTGTACATAAGGTTTCACAAATGAATCTAGTTTAAATATGACCTGACGATTTATTTTTATTCAACGATATGGGATGTTATTGCACCAACTTTTATTTTGTGAGTTTGTATTATACTCAAATAGCCTACCTAACTTTCAATATTAAACATACCAGAACTGTATTAGTGTTTGCATTCTTTGTGGAGGTCTTTGCTGTCCCATAGTGTAAAGATTACTTGCAGAATTTAGAAATTATAGTAGTTTATATGTACACAATTTTTACTACTTATTTATTACCTAGCCTACTTATTTGTATTAATTGAAAATTATTTTATTTGGGATATATGTATATATATATATATATATATATATATATACAGCTCTGGAAAAAAAACTTACTCATCAATCAGTATTTCTCTGAGTATGACAAGCAGGTCATGCCAGTCTTTGTGAAATTTCTACACAAACATACTTCATTCTGTTTATTGAGGTACTTATTTGGTGAGCACCTGAATTGTATTTAATGGGAAATGCATAAAAAGCACTGCTGTAATCAACACTATCCTCTTGCAGTGTGACCAGTGGATGGTAAAAAATTATAGAAGTCTCTCAAAAGTAATTAGAAATTAAAAAATAAACCCTAAACATGCCAAAAACAGTGAAAAGAAAGTTTTCGAGTCAAGAAAAAAAGGCCTCACAGCTTTACTGTCACAAGGATTTCAGTGAGCATCAAGTTACTTCTTTCCTTAAAATTTCAAAGACGGCAGTTCACAAAAAATTTAACAAACGTGTATTGTTTTGTATTGATGAGATTAACAGTTTTAAGAATAAAACCCAAAAGAAACTGATTGTTCCAGAGCTGTATATGGTAGGCCTATATGTGGTGGTGGGCCGGCTGGACCATAAAATGCCATTGCCGATTTTTACTCCCAGTCCAGCCCTGCATGAGGGAGAGTAATTAAAAACAGAATTTTCATTTTTGGTTGAACTATCCCTTAAAATTTATCAACAGGAAAAAACAGTCAAGCTCTTTGTCGGATGTATTTTGATTGGCTGTCAATGTTTTAATATTTAAACAGCTGGAAAAAATAACTGAAAGTGATTTCAACGATGTCATTCCTCTGTGTTATTTTTATTTTTGTTGTTTAATGAATACAGACAAGACAAAAAATATCCTTAACATTCTGTTCAGACCAAGAATGTTACTGATAACCGTGTTTAGCATATATATCGGCAGACCAAAACATTCTGCTTCTGCGTCGTTATCATTATAGCTGTTGTGTGGATTTCACTATTCCCAAATATTCAGAAAGATTATTAAAACCTTACCATTAGTTACAATCCTACAAAGTTTAATTTGATAAATAGCATCACATGCCAAAACCATTATGCTTAACATCATCTTTTCACAACACACACACACAAAGGCTGACAAAGTGATTACAGAATAAGAACACAACCAGGGTGAGGGCTGCATCCCAGAGGACCTTGCCGCCCTCCAAACACAAAGCTTATTCCCAAACCCACTCTCACACAAGGAAGAGAGCCTTGTAATTAGGTTCGCATCTTTTCATTCACATAATCATCACACCCTTGTCACAATTTGACGCACAATCAACTTTCTGAAGAGGCCTGAAGTGCACAGAGCCGACCTATGTGCTCCCGCATACACAAACAAGCTTATGTTTGCCAAACACAATTAAAAGTTTCCTTGAAAAACATATTCTGTTTGCTACCACCTCCGGTGTTGTCTTTTGGTTTTTCCGGGAGAACGGTAAAGCCGTAGTCGCTAGCCATTTTCAAACACTTGGAAAAAGCTACATTGAATTTCAGTCACGACGCTCTGTGTATTTCCTTTGTCCTCTATTTGTATCAATTTGCTCCTGTCTAACAATAACAAAAGCTGTGCTGGAATACCAAATGTGGAGAGGGCTCTACCTTATCCAACTCATTACTGCAATTCTTTTTTCTAATAAGAGGCTTTATTAAGGCCTTGCCCTTCATTTGCACTCCTTGCAATTCATATAAAAATATATCCCTCCATTCTAGACTCAGATCTCCAAAAGGACAAAACAAATTCTGATTGTCCTTGGAGTGCTTCAAAAACAGCAACTACAACTGTCCATCACTAGTCATGAAAATAGTCATATAGTTAGTTAAACTTACAACAGTACTCAAAAAACGGCATGTAATTTGTATGTATGAGCATGTCCACTCTGGAGATGAATGATAGGTGTTTGTATGAGGCGTGAGGCCTTTAATTACCCGGGTTGTTCTCATGGGATACATTACTGAGGGGAATCCATGTGGTCTTTATTAGTGCATTTTAATATTTGGGGGGTTGATATGGCACCGTTTCCCTTTACCAGAGGCACATTTGTCCTGCTTTAGGGGGTTTGTGGGGTATTGGTTGAATATGCATGGGCTGGTATGGTCCGGTCCCCAAGAGCATCAACCCATGACAGAGTGATGGACGAGGATGCCTGGCACCATCCAGAGGGGGGATCAGAGAACAAAGAGCAGCCCAGACCCCCAGACTTTAACACGGCTAATGAAGGGGCCATGCTAATGAGGGACATGCCAACACTGAGGATAAGAGTTCCAGAAGCAAGAGACGGAATTCTGTGACCCTTTCTGGAAGATGACATTCCAGGAGAACTCCTGGAGATGAATACACAAATAGTTTGGTAAGTGCTCGGATGACAACTTGGTTGAGGGTTTTGACAAGATAAGAAGTTTACTTTTAAGGAAAGTTCCATGCACTAGAGGTCAGAAGAAAAGATTTAAAGTTATTCAGTATCCATAGATGTTTCAGATAGTGTTGCAAGAGGTGGCATGTGATGAATCTGTTGGATATTAATCAGCTGATTGTGAATTCAATACAACAATGAGGTTTTGTCGCTGTAAGACGCCTGGACCCTTTTGTTTCTCTCACTCTCATTCAGACTCCACCCATTGCACAAATACACACACTCTCAATGAGCACATATCCAGACAAATAAAGCAAACTCTGCAGCAGGGTTTTCAAATGTTACCAATAAAGCAGTTTTAAAAAGAGTGAAAAAGACTAGGTTTTTTTGTTTTGTTTTTTTTTACAACCAAAAGTATTTTTAGGGGTGTCAAAGTTAATGTGCACTCAATACACCACTGTTTACATGTTTAAAGTCAGTATTTATTTACTTATTTATAAAAGTATGTATACATGTATATACACATTACATTGTTCAGAAGTTACACTAAAGACATTTAAAATATTTCATAAGATTTTCATCAGAGAATCCTGACAAAAATGGTTCTCATGAAAATATTAAGCCACAATGAAACTGTCCTCAGCAGTTGCTGACTGCCAAATCAGCATATTTTATTATTTCTGAAAGTTCATGTGACACTGGACTTATTACTTCTGAAAGTTTGCTGTAGTATAAAGACAATAAAGCCAATTATTTATTTGGGGAAACAATTACATAAATGTGTTGTCTTTGTAATATTAAACATAACTTAGTACAAATAGGATTTTATATGCAAAACTGCCTTCATATTATAAGCAGGAGGTCCATCAAATATTTGTAAGTCCTTGGCAAAACTTTTAAACCCCTGCTTTGTAGAATACAGACATGAATAGAAATGCAGCCGTTCCAATTACTGATGAAGTGTGGATGAAGTGCTAGAGAACCCATTTGGGGAAAATTATTGTTGCAATTCCACCTGGTGCCACTAGTCAGTTTCTCCTCATCCATAGCTAAACAAAAGGCTTGATAATGCAATCCCTTGATATTATTTCTAGATATGGTTCGCTAAATTATTCCAAACCAAACAAACATTGACTTTTCTAATCAACAAAAGCACCATCATATCTGATGAACGCAATTAGACCCTTTTGAAACAGGGCAGGATTCGATTGTAAATAAGACCACAATGGCACACAAGTGCTGCCTGACCTTTCTTTGCAAATGTGAGCAAGCCCTCCAAAGCAGGTCAGCATCCCTCTTTACACAGCAGCAGCCGGTAGCATGACAACAGAATATAGTCTAAGATAGATACTACAATCAATATGCTGACTTTAAGAACCTACATATGCAACTTCAAGTATATTTTAATCTCCAAATGAAACATACAAGTGAGAGTGGTGCTTACCTCTGTATTACATTGCACCACAATACTATGTTTGTTCTAGGTTGTGGTTACTACTAGTTAGTATAGTATTTTACTGGCTGAAGTCAAAAGAGCTCACATATAAGTTTCTACGTTATTCTATGTCAATCCATAATTTGCCTTTCCCAGACCAAAATAATTTCCTTTAAATTCATTTAGTTAGCCGAAATAGTGCAAGACGATTAATGCAGAAAAGTTCAAGTCTCGTGGTGCAAGTCAAGTAAAAGTGGAGCATGACTTATAAAAAGGGAAATAAAAGTATAACAAAGAGGTTGAGATGTAATGTTTACAGTAAATGTTTATAGTCTGAAGGGTCATTAGTGCATGCCGTTAATCAAAGGCAGGGGGAAAGGAAGAGCCCCGGTGGGCCCCGCTGCAGCCCCTCTGTTTCCATCCCCCTTTTAATTAGACTCACAGCAGGGCCACCATACACACACACGTGCCTCTCTGTCTCGCTCTCTCTCATCACTCTATCATCCGCTCATCCCCGCACCCAGTATATGAGTTAGTGTCTGTGAGCCCCAGTGGGGCCTGGACATAATCATAGTCATGGCCTCAAAAGACCATTTCCCTGCCACAGTGTGTCAGTAACCAATATTAAATAAGAAAAAGTGAGGCAAACCATCTGATTTTCAAGTAATGATAAAATAAAGAGTATGATATGAGGGTGTAAATGGACTGTACATGATTGTTGCCTCTTCAATATTTGTTGAAAAGCATAACTACGTCAAACTTAAAAAAAATACCTGTCCGTTTTGGGATAACGGGATGCCTGTTAACAAAAGGGAGGATAGGAAGTGTTGCTGGCCATCTGCCCAGTCCCCTGCGCGCTGACATTTGGCTGCAGACCTTTAACCCTGCTGGAAAATGTCATGCCACAGAGTTTTCACCCCAGGACAATGACCCCTCAACCCCTGGAGCAGAATGACACCGGCAATACAATTTGATTCATTAATTACGATTTTCAAGAAAACAACTGGCCACTTTTGACATCTTACAACTGAGGTATCTCAGCTTGACTCTGGAAAACCTCAACTAAGCTCGTTTTGTACAGATTACTTGGCAACTTTTGATCATGTTGAGAAAGAAAACACAAGTTCAACACTACATTGGATCCGGAAAGCTCTTAAAGTGATGAAAATTCCTGTCATTCATGTTAATCAAATAACAAAATAAATGAAATCTCTTATTGGTCTTGGCTAAATCACTTTTGTATCTTTAACAAGAAATATATAATTAGTCAAAAATTACTGAATACCGAAGACGTGTCCAGGTCCGTATTGGCTAATCGGGAGGACCGGGAGAATTCCGGGTGGGTCGGTCCAACGACGGCCGGTGTCCCTATACATTAGCTACCTGCACTCAGTCGCACTTTTTTTATTTATTTATTTATATTTCCATAGCCTCACTCTTTTTATTCATTATTTTACCGTGGCTCCACTCTTTTTATTTATTTTCTCGCAGCCCCGCGAGCAGAATGCAACACATGAAGACAATGAAATGGCCGGTAAGTTAACGTTAAGCTAGTTAGGAGCATTGCAAAACAACGATGTCTGCAAACCACCGTTCATGTTTATGTATCAAACTTTTTCTTGTACTGTTGCATCTCAGTGGGACAGACAAAAAAATCCTTAAAAAATACATGATAGTGTCATTAGAATATCTTTATCTATACATATAGCTTAATATATATTTGCACTTGTTTTTTTTTTTCTTTTATTTCAAGGTTTGAATAAAATAAAGAAAATTGTACATTGTGTTAATGGTTCAAATAAATCTTCACTGTGAAGCAACACTTACTGTATTTGCACTGAATTGGAAATGACATTATTTTTATAAAGTCAGTCGTGAACTAAAGTGGGCCGGTCTAAGACTTGGAACTCCAGGGCTGAAAAGGAGTCCCACTCCGGCCCTGGACGTATCACTCGTATAATTTTGAATGGGAAAAACTGCAGCGCTTAATATGGCCGATCAATTACAAGAAGCCCTGCCTTCTAAATAAAATAGCCAATCACTGATCTGTGATGTCAGCGCATCACAGCATCTGAAGCTCCGGTTGCTATAGAAACAGTCAGCATTCTGAGACGTGCACTGACTCATCTTGCCTGAGAAATAAGCTTTTTATAACGCTATTTGAGCAAAAGAAACAACATTTATTACACTGTAACATCCACACCAGGCTCTACACCAGGCTCCACCCCCACTGTCACACAGAGATCACTATCCCCTGAGTATTAATCACAATCACCTGGTCTGCTCACCTGCATCTAATTCCTAGCCCTCATCTTCACCCTTTATATGCACACACCACACCACAGTCAACGTCCAAGCTCGTACTTCAAAGGGGACAAACTTACCTGCTATTGCTTACCTATTAATACTTACCTGTCTTGTTCCAGACGTCTGCCCTGCTGCATCCAGTTTTTTCTTCATGGCTAAGAAGGATGGCGGCCTCAGGCCCTGTATCGATTATAGAGCCCTGAATAAGGTAACTGTACCTTTTAAATATCCCCTACCTTTAGTCCCTGCTGCACTGGAGAAGCTTAGAGGAGCCAAATGGTTCACGAAGCTAGATCTCCGAAGTGCATATAATTTGATCCGTATTCGATCCGGAGATGAATGGAAGACAGCTTTTGTCACCCCCACAGGCCACTATGAATACTTGGTTATGCCGTACGGGCTAGGAAACGCACCAAGTATCTTTCAGGACTGCATGCACGAGGTATTCAGAGAATTCCTGGATAGATTCCTAATAGTCTATATCGACGACATTTTAATTTACTCACCCAACCTTGAACTCCACAAGATCCACGTGAAGAAAGTTTTAGCTAAACTCAGAGAGCATAAGTTTTACCTCAAGGCAGAGAAGTGCACTTTCCATCAGACCCTGACCCAGTTCCTCGGGTATAACATTGCACCCACTGGCATCAGCATGGATGAGTCTAAGATCGAAGCGATCACTACTTGGCCAACTACGTAAAGGAACTGCAAAGATTTCTAGGCTTTTCAAATTTTTATCGTAGATTTATAGACAATTTCAGTATTTTAGCCTGTCCTCTGACCAGTTTCCTAAAGGGCAAACCCAAAACTCTTCCATAGAACCCCGAAGCTACTCAAGCCTTCCAGAAATTGAAGGAGGCCTTCACAACGGCACCCATTCTGTCCTTACCTGATCCCCAGAAGCCATTTATCGTGGAATTGGATGCCTCCACTACTGGAGTCGGAGCCGTCCTTTCCCAGCAGCAGGGGAATCCACCACAACTCAAGCCGTGTGCCTACTGTACTTCTCCAGGAAGTTCAACCCGGCGGAGAAGAATTACGATATTGGGAACCGTGAACTTCTCGCCATCAAACTTGCCCCTGGAGTGGAGACATTGGCTGGAGGGGTCTGTCCATCCATTTCAGGTATTAACAGATCACAAAAACATACAATATCTCCATGATGCCAAAAGTTTAAACCCCCGTCAGGCCAGATGGGCTCTCTTTTTTACCCGCTTCCAGTTCACAATCTCATACAGACCCGGTCCCAAGAATGTCCGTGCGGATGTACTCTCTCGACTCCATGCTCCAGATCAAGAACCAGAACCAGTAGAACCTATCCTACCTCAAGCAATGTTCGTCAGCCCCATCCAAAGGGTGACCCCTCCAGCCGCAGCCGATCCAGCACCAGTCCCTCCGCCGGGTTGCCCTCCTAATCGTCGATTCGTACCTGCAGCA
>JAUMHP010000059.1:10486875-10499844 GCA_032361065.1 Enteromius trimaculatus
TCTCTGGGTTGGGCAACTCAGAGTTCAAGTTTAAACTCCGAGTTGTTTGAACCTCCTTTCTGAAATAGGCCCCAGGTAGATTTTATTCTAGTGAAAAACATTATGTAACATAAGCAGAATCAAAGGCTTTGTGCAAGAACCGAGTGCATTGCATTGCTACCTAGCTCTCGAAAAAGTGTTGAGCACATGTTGCTACCTTAATGCCTATTTGGCCTGCCGAGGGGTCCGTTCTTGTTAAGCCTCGATTGCTGATCAAGAGTTTCTTTGGGTAAAATGAGTGACCTTTGGGGTCACAGTGTGTTATATAGCTCTCCTGCCACTAGAGAAACAGCCAGACACAAATATGAGCAAGAAAAAAAAATGTGGCTTGTTATGGAGAGAGAGTGTGAAAAGAGTGAGAATCAGGAGTGAGCTGTCACTAAGGTCATGCCCACCTGTCGTCCCATCAGCCATTAGAGGACCGAAAGCTTTACTTTACAGCTCATCAGCACTACTTCAGCTCCTGCAGCCGGGTACAGCCACAACACCTCATTTCTGTAAGAAAAAAACACAATCATTTATAACCCTTGAGAACAGTCATCTTCACATATAATTACATACTCCTACTTCAGACTTGAACGGAAGGGTCCTGAACCTGTGTTTACATTCTGGTGACTATAACAATAATTTTGGCGCAGCTCTCATTATAAGCTGTAATTATAGACTCTCAGAGGGAGTGTTAGGATCATTGGCGCACACCAGTGTTTTGGAGAGCTAAGACTTCATTATGTTAATGACAGCTCAGAGGTAAAGACCCTCTGTCTCGCTGGTTTTATCCTCCCATCGGGCTTTTAAAGACAAGACGCACACAGTCAGAGCTCTTCTCAACATCAACTAAAATGAGTATGAACATTGATTAAATTTGCATGTTGGTGTTTTAATTCTCCGTTCCACTTGTTCCCACTTTAAGACTGTGATTTACAGGAAAGATATTTCTGTAATTCAATCAAGGGTAACAGGAGGATGGGTTGAACCTGAATAATGCATTAAGTTTAGTCCAGTGTGATTTCCACGAATCCAAGGCAAACATTAGATTTGGTTTCTAAAGTCACACTGACCGAGCAGCCATTGCCCCACACGAGTAGTAACGCTCTAAATAGGGAGGGGATTGATTCGGGGGCTAAGCCTCAGGCAGTGACCTCTTGCTTCATGTTCTTTCATTAGCAGTGTTAAGGGTTAAATGCTCTAAAATGAGCTTACTATGTTTAGATTTAAACCCTATTGTTTAGCAGCTATGCATCTTGTGCCAAGTCTGAACAACTGCAAAGGGAAAGAAGGAAGTATGCCTCTGTTGTTGGGTAACAATAATGATACTCGCTTCATGCCTTTCAGTAACACTAACCTGCATTTGTTCGCTAGAAAATCTTCTATAAACAGACCAACGGTAACATTTTAATTTGTACACCGGTATTGTGGTTAAACTTCAGGTTGTTGCCGCTCGGCTCTCTGTGACCTTCATTGATGTTTGGCAAGTGTGTTTCTTTCCTCATTAGTGACTGATCATTACTGTCATTGATTTTCTCACTTAAATCCTTTAGTCATTAAGGTGGATCCTCTTTCACTCGCTACAGAGTTATTTTTGGCTCTCATTTGAGTTTGAAAGTGTTAGTATTTGGTTTATTATGTGCCTGCTGCTAGTGCTGTAGAAAATTGTAATGTTTTACTGTCTCTGGTAGAGCTGGTAGAGTAATTAACAACAACAATAATAACATAAGAAATTACTAATTTTGATTTAATAGAAGTTTGATTTCATTTTGATTTAATTTTTACAAAGTGTCTTTGCTTTTTTTTGTTTGATTATAAAAATTAGGTGTTGTACCAATGTAAGCAAGCGACACGTTGACTAGCAAATTCACAGGTGATTTTTCTTTAGCACTCATTTTTGAGCCACAGAGTGTAATTTGAAGCACAAAACACTCATTTGTGGCTCTGAAAACACTTATTACAACCACATGTTATTACTGAAAGTTCTGAAGACCATTTAAAGAGCTGTGATTTGTTATTGCATTTCTGCACTTTTTTTTTCAATGCTTTCAATGCAAGGTATAATACAGATATCTGAATGTATCTACTGTTTTTTTTCTTCAGATATGAGCATATAGACTATTTCTATGATAATTTATGAAAATTTTATCCTCCTAAGACAGCCCAGGGGTGATTCTGCATCTCTGCAGTATATATTGAGCTAATATCTCACACGCTGCTGCTCCCATCAGCTACATCAAGCATGCAGTTTGGAAGCGGGGTGACACGGATATGTGTATCGTGTGCATTTTAGATCATATATGAAGATAAACCAGTGCTCCAACATCTGTCTCCACTCAAAGTAGGATATCTCTTCTTGACACCTCATTGCAAAAAGGAAACATCTTCTATCCCAGAATGCACTGTTTATTACAACTCTCGCAGTCTGTAAATTACAGCACGCCTGAGGCCATCGATATTCCATCCGATCCAAATTCTCACATCTACTCTGAGTCACCACATCTTTCAGTTAATCCTAGGTTTCGATTGTCACCTATTCCGGCTTTGCATGAAATACATTTTTTTTTTTAATTCCCTTGTATGTAACGTTGTCTTCTGAGCTCAACCACTGATCATTTTCTCAATGTTCTATCACTGCAATCTCTGGAGTAACATTTTCCCCCGCTTCATCTTTTCCTATCTATTTCGTTCCTAATTTATACAGGCAGCTCTCCATGCATCCCTCCGTTCCCAGTTTGCTCTTGACATTTGTGGAAAACAACTTATGAAAATAATAGCCTAGGGTCCCCCAACAGAGTCTCGTTCTGAAAAACACATTAAAGTGAATGAGAGAGATGTCCTGTTTTTACCCCATGCCCAATCCATTACTGGCAGTCACTGTCATTAGCCATTCATTCCCACTCACCACTCAGAAATAATCAGTACAGGAGGCGCACCGGGGAGTTCATCTTCTCTCCATCAGTGTAAAAATAGCCGGAGCTGTCAGGAGCAGGTCTGCTTTTTCCCTTCACTATCGATAATTCAGACTCCTAATTACCGAGTGATACATAATTGAGCACTTGATGAAAACCTGTGGATATTCATTTAAACTGTTTCACCTTTAACCTGCTGCCTCTCACGACAGCCTTGGAGAGGTTCCGAATACTAATGAGACTGGGAATGATTGAGAATCAAAGATGTTATGGGATGGAGATTTATGGGATTCTTCCAAAGATAAAAATACCAGTCTTCTCACAAATTAAACTATATAGTATTATGAATATCAAAGCCTATAACCACGTTTTAGGGTCATTTATAGCATAATATGAGATTTTTTCCAAGATAAATGAAACCAATATATTTTAAAATGACACAAATACCAATAATTTATAAATTAAGCAATTTTGCAGATGCCTTTATTCAATTGTATTGACTTGTGTTGCATTCTAATGATATATTTGATCACATCATCCTGTAATTTTCTGCATGTGTGTGTGTGTATATATATATATATATATATTAGTTATATAGTTCTGCAATGATGCATCAGCTTTCAGTACTGTAGCTATCCATTTAAGTTACATAATAGTCGAATTGGTAATAATTAAAGAACTCATTATGAATATAAGTTATGTTAATTATAAGTAAGAGTTTTCATATAGAATGACAACTAAATGCTGAGAGTCTTTTGGGGGCCAGTATTTTCAGGGATCAGTGAGCAGTGGAAGGAAAACTCTAGGATAAACAGTAATACATTGAGCGGAGGGAACACCAGCAGTGTCTGGATCAGAGAGTATTGAAGTGAGGTGTCTATTAAAAACGCAGAAAGATCCTGAGCTCCAGATTCGACTGTTTAATCGAGCCTGCAGGGATTAGGGTTGGATTATTCAGGCATTGCAAAGAATTAGCAAATTAGCTAGTGGGTTTAATCCAAGAATAGGATACACACAAAATAAGCACAGAGGGTGGAGGGTAAACCCCATATAATATTAAAGTTGTAATGGCTCATTAGAAAATTAGCCATTAATGTTAAATGAATCTTGACGTAAATTGTAAAAAGAAATCCCTTTCTTTAGTGAAAAATTATGGAATTAAATCATATACAGGGTGGGCTATTTATATGGATACACCTTAATAAAATGGGACTGGTTGTTGATATTAACTTCCTGTCTGTGGCACATTAGTATATACTGGATGAAGTGAGGGGGGAAACTTTTCAAGATGGGTGGTGACCATGTTGGCCATTTTATTAAGGTGTATCCATATAAATGGCCCACCCTGTAGTATACATTGACCCCCAGTTTCACAGACAAGGCTTAAGCTAGTCCCAGACTAAATTGCATGTTTGAGCTGTCTCTGATGAAGATATCTTGCTCTGACATATCTTAAAACATGTCAGTGTCATTGTTCTGTGTTAAGATGCACACTTGTAATATTTTCTCTTAAGGCATTGTTGTAAAAGTTGCTTAAATATCTTAATTTAACTAATGCCTAGTCCTGGCTTAAGCTAAGCCCCTTTTATTATTATTATTATTATTATTATTATTATTATTATAATATATTTTCAAAAGACTGAAATGGCTCTCTTATGCCTGAGATCATTGTAAATACAGGGCAGAGGCTTTATGTAGTATATACCACCTTTGCCATTAAAGCCACAATAGCAGTGCAGTTACAAATCACCGTACTGAATATTACATCTTTGATGTCATATTCTTCGGTTGATAACTTCGAGGTGACATTGAAATCATTTTCAGAAGCTTTATAAAGACATGAAAGATTTGAAATGCGCACAGTTGCAAAGGATTACTGCAGAGCGGAGCCTGAGGATTGTGTGCGCGGTAGTAGTATTGTGTCTCACACATTTCAGCATAACTGGAAATTTATCCCATCTTTGGAAATGCTATGCAGGGGATTCTGGGATATGTGAATAAACGCCTTCAGAATCACTTTGTTCAAAGTTCAGCTGTCGCAGATGAACTCAGAGGTTCATTTTCACGCGTTCCTTTTGAAGCGTCAATGTTTAGGTATGTTGCAGCTCTATAAGCGAGGCAGCTGTCATGCAGGTGATAAGTTGGGCGCCAGTGAAGGAAGCCTGTCCCTTCAGTGAGTTTTCTATTTCTGGTGGGAGAATTAAGGTAAATCTCATGCCTTTCAGTTTTCATGACTGACTGAGCAGAGAACATCTGCAGAAAAGTCTTAAAGTGCAACATCTGAAGTATTATTTATTAATACAGCAAAGCTGAGTGTGGAATTTGCTTACTGAAGCTATTGGGACACGGCAGCTAAGAATGCAAGCTTGTCCTAGGTTGTCTGATCAAATTGGCGTATGCAATCATAGAGGAGAGAGAACAAAAGACTGTGGAGATCACCTTATATTTAGTCGGTATGGTTTGTGGTTCAGATAGCAGTAGTTGTGTCACAAGAGGTTCCTTAAAATCATATGCTTTTGGAGCTTTCTATATGCCTTTTAAAACTACATTACTATTTGAAAACAAAAAAGGAATAAGTATTACTATTACTGTAAGAAACATTGTTAAAATTGTAGAAATGGGTCTGAGTGCAGACTTGTGTCGTATAAATAGTGCTTTGTTTTGTACTTTCTTTTTTAAGTTTATTAGTTGATACTGATGTAAAGATATAGTGTGGCAGATTGTCAAGATGTAGATTTCTGAAATATACTACAATTATATAATAGGGAAAAAAAAAATACTAAACCACACAATTAAAATGAACATTTATTTTATTAAGTTTTATTTTATTTTCATGCATGCCTCATTGCATCTGCCTTTATTTTCAACGTAAGAGTGGCCACCCAGTTGTTTTTAGATTGAAAAACTGCTTGTTATGCTGCTTGATATTGTACACTAGTATTTCTTATCAAATCACTTTAATGTACTGTTGTAGTTATGAAGATACTTGTTCGTAGCCCAAATAATTTTACAGTTACTGAATTTAGATATATTATATATATATATATATATATATTTTTTTTTTTACCTGTAGAGGTTAGTAAAGCCTCCCACGTTTACAGAAAACGGCTTACTTACATGTTGCAAAATAAGGTGTAGCCTATACACTTTTACCTTAATGTGTAGCTATTTGACGTGCTGCTGCAAGTAATTGTGATTTTATTTGTTTTTTCAGTCATTTATTAAAAGAAGAGATTAAGGGCTAGACTGCTGTCCTCAAGGAACATCTCCCTAGAGACACACACACAATGCACCATCGTACTGTCATAATTACTCGGCTGCTGATTAAAGGCGTGCACTGTTTGATTGATCAAAATGTTTGACACGAGGACCCTGTAGCATGGAAGTAATTGTGCTTTCTTCAGGCTTAGACTGATAATACTAATGGGAAGAGGGTTCAAGCAAACAATGGTTGATTAACTAATCATCTTCTTTAAAAAGTTTGAAATTTCTGTAACTGTTAGCAAGCCATTACATAACAATTCAAAACAAGTGCTGCTTTGCTGTATTACAGCCATATTAGTCTCTAGCTACATTTTGAGTTTCAATGCAGTGGTTTGCACTTATTTCTCAGATGCCTTGCCTTGATTTATGAGTCGAACACTAGTTTCTGCTCTCCCTTCCATTAAAAGTAATTACATGAAGTACCAATTTGCATTTGCATTCGATATGCATCATTGCAGTCGTATTAGTAGCAAGTTTGTTTACCAAAAGAGAATCTGTTATATCATAATGCTTAAATCTCTGTGTAAATGTCTCATATGTAATTAAAAAGCCATAGGCGATCAATTTAATACTGGATGGCCTCTGTGGTTCATCATAAAAACTGTTTACTGCATATTTAATTTTAATTTTGTGGTTGAACGTCTCACAAATAACTTTGTATAACTGTCTAAGAATATAATAGATGTGTCTGTTTAAAATGAAATGCCCTACTGTATATAGTGTCTGTGGTAAACCTGTTATTGTTTCTCAATCTTTATGACCACCATTGAGTTTATAAATAATTTTCTGTGTACAACTGACTGGTGACCCACAGATTATGTTTTGTATTTGCATAACATGTGGGTATTTAATGCCCTTTGGAAAGTTGTAGAATTTAATCTACCATATTATGACTGAAATATCACTTTTAAAGGTTTGTTGCTCTTTTATTCTGTGACTTTTCTAGCAGTTGTGTGAAAATCGCTTCTCTTTAATTCTGTGCAAAAGAGCATATCACCTTAGCAGCTTGTTTTCTTTTGAAATGCAGAGAGCAAGAATGGAAAAGTAGAGAGAGGCGGGGAGAGGGAGCAATAAATTAAGGAAGAGACACCATTTAGGCCTTTCCTTTTTCTGACTCTCCACTTCCTCTCTGACTGCCTGGCACTCCCTGATAAGCTCCAGCATTCCCTCACCAGGCAATTCCACTGTTCCCAGATCACCTCGATAATGCCAGCAAATAAATAAAAACATTCACTGTCCTGTGAGTAATACAGAAATCACTCCAGTCACTAAACCTAAGATGCACAAACATCTTTAAAGTACAGCAAAGGAGAAGATGCTGTCAGTCTGAACGATTGTAGTTATAAAACCTGACTTTTGCAGTCGTGGTGTGTAAGTTTTACCTCGTTTTATTTTATTTTCAGTAAGTCGTTCTGCAGTTGAAGCGATTTTTCAGAGCTGCTGTACAGAATAAGATTCTCATCGTGATGGATGAAGTCACAGCAGATTATCACGGCCACTGTTTTGAAGGTCTGCAATCTAATCTCCATAGTTTAAAGGGAAATGTGACTCTGTTACCCAGGCCTCCACCCATCCTTCCCGAAAACGGACCCCTGTTGGAAAGCGAGGCTTGAAAAGGAGTGCTTTGTTTGGATTCAGTAGCCAGTGCTATTGTTTATTGTCCCTCAGGATTCGCTGCAACAGAGCGTCGTTTTGCAGATGCATTTTGCTGGTAAAGTGATAGCAAAAACTGTATTTTTGGCAGGGTAATGTTTTTTAATTACAGCATGATCGATCATTCGTTTATCAAAGTAACAACAGTAAAGCTTTCGTTCTTCAAAATGGCATAAAAATCAACTTAAGATCCTCTTAACCCAACTAGCCTACCTGCTTGGGATAGTAATTATTGCTTGATTCAGTTTGCTAAGTTGTTTTGGTCATTTGATTGCCCATTGCATTGCTGTGTGTTTGTGTGTGTGTGTGTGTGTGTGGAGCTGCTAAAGACAGCTTTGAGCTGTGAGAAGATTAAAGGGAAGAGACGAGGCTTAGACACTGCCAGAGAAGACGAGCCCAATCTCAGAAAGTGCAACAGGAGGGTGTTGTGGTGGTGGGGAAGGAGGTGGTAGGATGTCCGTAGACTTATCTCACCTCTAGTTAATCATCTTAAACAAAACACCTTTCAGAGGTACATGCAGTTTCTAGGTTGCATTAGATGACTCGCTCTCAAAAACATCTTTGCCATCTTGTGTCCTTTTGAGTCTGTCTTTTTAAGGCCATTCAGATTCCGGACATATGGATTTTGAAAACTGATGGCGGTGCTCTGTGACCCCTGTCTCTCAGAGCAGATCTGAAACCGGCTTCATATTCTGTCTGAAGGCTTGGTTCTTAAAAACCTACTTGGAAATGTGCAATAGATGCATGTAACATTAATAGTTCACCCAAAAATATTTCTGTCATTAATTGCACATTTTTATGTTGTTCCGAACCTGTAAAACCTTCGTTCATCTTCGGAACACAAATTAAGATATTTTAAATGAAATTCAACATCTTTCTTACCCTCGTTAGACAGCAAGGGTCCTACCATGTGATGTCACATGGACCATTTTATAAATGTACTTATGATGTTTCTGTGCCTTGATTATGGTATGACCCTTGCTGTATACAGGTTCAGAAAGCTCTCAGATTTCATCAAAAATATCTTAATTTGTGTTCTGAAAATGAACAAAGGTCTCATGGGTTTGAGTAATTAATGACAACATTTACATCCTTTTAAGCCTAATTAAATGCCATATTTGCATTTGTAATGACTTAAAGCCATTTAAAATGTATTATTATTATTATTATTTAAAAAAATAATTGTGTCCTATATATATATATATATATATATATATATATATATATATATATACTTTTTTTTTACTTAAATGGTTAGAAAATTATCATGAATCTGCATATACGTATTTATTAATTATGTTGACATTTTGCATATTATGCTGTGTCTTCTGCATTAGAGCAGTCATTTGTGCTGTTATTTGTAGCTTTTTTTTTTTTTTCAATTTACCACACGCTTCTGGGTTAGACTTGCTCTTCAAAAGCACATTAATGTTGCAGCTAATATAATCAAATATTTACAATGCAGAAAAAATATATATTTTTACATGAGTATGTTGTCTGCGAAAACATTGTGCATGAACTGTAATTTGCATATTAATGTGCACTTTTTTCTCCCTTTCAAAGTTGATAAACAGAATCAACAGGTGGAAACAGCAGACTGGCTGTCTGCCTACATCCACAATGCATCACATCAGTGCAGTAATGAAGGCTAGACGGAGACAGGTTTGATGGATGGTCATGATTATGCTCGTACCAAGGAACCCAAGGTGTCCTACTGACCAAGATCAAATGCTAAAATCAGAACAGCACAAAGACAATGATTCAAGTGTCATTACAAGGTTACATATGCATAATTGCATCTGTAATGCAAATCATCAGCACTTCGTCCCGGTTCATTTGACGGACAGCTTCGTAACAACACTGATCAGATTTAAGTGGCACCTACTGTGGGCTCTTTGGGTAGAAAGGCAGGGTGACGTGATTGAGGTCTTGAATATCAAAGGCTGTAGGTTCGGCTGAGATCGCCTGTCTCTTGGTCCTCTGCTGCTCTTGAAGGACACTCTGCTTGTGGACTTGTTGAGTTGCCGGTCTTATAACGGATCGGTATTTGTCTAACTCATTCTGAAGCTTCTGGATGAGTTCGTCTTTCTGGTCCAGCTCCAACTCCAGTTCATCAATCAGCGCGTCTCTCTGTCTCAGTTCTTCAATCTTTTCCTGTAACGCGTACTGGAGATCGCGTAAAGTGCCCATTTCTCCCCACAGACAATGATCCGGAGTCGTTTCCAACTTGGCGAGCGGTCAGTTTTCGGTCATGAAATTAAAACAAACCGCTTCGGGTCGTGTTTTCCGTGGTGCTGTCGCCAAAAATAAATAAATGTGGCGCGCCGATTCACCGGCGTGCTTTCGGATCACTTATACCGGAGGAATGAGCGGGGAAACACCCACAGCGCCTGCAGACATCACATTCGGGAAACGGAGAAGTTTCACAGGGCATTCATTTCTTGTCCAAATACGTCAGTCGCAGCTGTCGAGCGCGAGTGGAACGCCATGAGCGCGCAGCAAACGCAGCACGCTCGTGGCTCCCCGATGAGCCAATGAGGAAAGACTCGAGCGCGCACCTGTAACAGCCGCCGAGAGCCTTCTAGTGCGCTACCTTCCACCAGCACAACAGTTCCGTTACTTTAATCTAGAGGAAACTTTTCTCTGTTAAAATACATATCCTCTAAAATGCCCACATCAGCCATCAGTATTCCCACAGAAAATACTTCAAAGAAAATATATTACGTTTTAATTTTGTTGTTTTCTCATCGACAACCGAGTAGTTTTCAGGCTTTTTTGTTGCCTAATGTTTCTTAAAAAAAAAAGGATTTTAAGGATTTAAGCTTGTGAAATGCTATTATTCATTCAATGCTGAGAAAGAATCAATGTCATTTAAGAAGAATACTGTCACCAGCACCTACTATTGTGACAATGACCAAAATGTCAATTTTAGATATTGAGGTCGCTGGTGAAGATGACATAAAATTCTTATTTATTTATTGGCCAAATAATTAATTTAGATTTTATTTGTTTATTTGCCTTTCGAAAAAAAAATAGTTTTTTTTAACATTTTGTACCAACACTGTACCTGCACGTATTCTGCTTGGTATCTTTTTCAGTTAATATATCACTGATGTGCAATTACAGTACCATAGTCCCTTACTATACAGTAACACTCAATGGAATAGCTCACTCAAAAACTATTGAATAGTCTGGGGATGAGAAAATAATCAGGAAATTATCCTTTTGGAGTGAACTATGTATTCCTTAAACAGAACACTAATGAATATAGAGGGTTCTGTAGTGAATGTTAACACAACCAACTGCAATTCTGCTTATTTACTTCATCAGCACAGAACAAGCGGTATGTCCAGATGATGCTCTGAAGTTCTACCACATGTTTCTTCTTTATAGTCCCTGCTCCATTTCAGCTCATTAGCTGCCCCCACTGTCGAGTGCTAAAAATGCTACTCTGAGAATTAAATTGTTACACTTGCATGTCCTCTGTAGACGTCTTGTTCATTATGCTACTGTAATACAACAATAAGCGTGTTAGAAACCTTATGAAATCCAGAACAATATCATTTCAAAATAGGATTATTATAGTAAACTAAAAGTTCAAATATAAATGAAAATATGTGTGTGGGGGGGGGGGGGGGGAATTAACTAAAAAAAAAAATTTACAAAATACTTAATTTAAAGTATTAAATTTATTAAAAAAATAATCTAGTTTATTTAATCTAGTTTAAGTTTTAAAATAATTAAAGCTAAATGAATTGAAATAAAAATAATACTAATTAAAACACTATACAGACATATACTTGTTTTATAAAATTAAATATATAAAATTACTAAAACATTAAAATAAAATAAAAAAGAAAAGGATTCAAAATATTAACAAACATTTCCATTAAAGATTTCCTTTAAAAAATTAATTTTAAACTATTAAAATATTCATAAAAACTATAACCTAATAGTATAGCAGTGATGCTTAAAAATGGCAAAGGAATGATAATAGCGAGAGCACACAATTTTAAAAGACAGGGTTAAAAGCGCCCTCTAGTGGAGAAATCATACACACACAGAGATGACTACACGTTTATTTAATTTTTATGTGCTTTATATGCGTGTATATATATATATATATATACAGACAAAACAGTTGTATTTGTCATGTCTTATACAGCATATTTTTCACTGCTCTGTGTAATTTGCTTCGTCTCCAACTTGTTTTATGTACCAGTGTGTTTAGTGTTAAGTGACAGAAAGAAAGTCATTACAAGACATTAATGATGGTTAATATATGCCCTAAATTTTGAAACCCACAATGTAGCACACAAACCTCACAAGGGACATTATTCAGTATCTAGTCCATGCCTTCCTTTTCAATGATTTCCATGAGCAACGGCCCAAAATGAACATGAATCCCATTTATCAGGCCTAACAGAAAAGACCAATTAAGCACGATTGATGAGCCTCTGTCCTTCTTGCAAACCATTTACAAGAACTGGAGACCAGACGCAGATCAAAGTGCCTGCGCCAATGTGGACGTGAGAGATGTGATGCTAATGTGGAAGGGCTGAGTCTGGATCTGCAGCACAAGCCGCCGTTACGCTGCAGCCTTTTATCAGCACAGGAAAGATAACACACTTTCCATTCTCAAGTGCTTTTCAAGCAGCTTGTTGATTATATAAGGAGTTCTACACGAGAACACACAGGATCAGAGAAGAGGGCGGGCAGTATTTGTCAAAGAGATCGCTTGAGAGATCAGTCACAAGAACCTGACAACTGAATGTGCAGTGTGTAAAATATTACAATAAGAACTTAAAAGTTATATGGTTTAAAACAGCAAAGGGGTTTGGTTTGGATTGATATATATATATTTATATACAGTATATAGGTGGTTTTGTATAACAAGGGTGCATTTATTTGATTTAAAAAAATACAGTAAAATTGTGAAATATTATATAATTTATTCCTGTGATGCAAAGCTGAATTGTCAGCATTATTAGTCATCATTCAGTCTCCAGTGTCACATGATACTTCAGAAATAAGTTTTAATATGTTGATTTGGATAAAGAACTACATTATATTCAGCATGAATGGTTTTAAGTAAAACATGTATAATGTTACAAAA
>JAUMHP010000059.1:10508844-10522126 GCA_032361065.1 Enteromius trimaculatus
CACACACCTGTCTATATAAGACCTTACAGCTCACAATGCATGTCAGAGCAAATGAGAATCATGAGGTCAAAGGAACCGCCTGAAGAGCTCAGAGACAGAATTTTTGGCAAGGCACAGATCTGGCCAAGGTTACACGTTGTGGCCAGGTACAGGGATATCCTGGACCAAAACCTTCTCCAGAGTGCTCAGGATCTCAGACTGGGCCGAATGTTTACCTTCCAACAAGACAATGACCCTAAGCACAGAGCTAAAATAATGAAATAACGTTGGTCCAGCCAGAGCCCTGACTTAAACCCAATTGAGCATCTCTGGAGAGACCTAAAAATGGTGTCCATCAACGTTTACCATCCAACCTGACAACTGGAGAGGATCTGCAAGGAGGAATGGCAGAGGATCCCCAAATCCAGGTGTGAAAAAACTTGCATCTTTCCCAAAAATACTCATGGCTGTATTAGATCAAAAGGGTGCTTCTACTGAATACTGAGCACCATATGATTTTTCAGTTTTTCTTTTTTAATAAATCTGCAAAAATGTCAACAATTCTGTGTTTTTCTGTCAATATGAGGTGCTGTGTGTACACTGGGGTAAAAAAAGAACTTAAATGATTTTAGCAAGTGGATGCAATATAACAAAGTGAAAAATTTAATGGGGTCTGAATACTTTGTGAAGCCACTGTATATACCGGCACTGAACATTTGTGCATCTTTGTTGTATAACTGGTGCTGTTAATGCTATGTTTTAATGGGCAGCCATACAACCGCATGTGTGTGGCCCCTATTCCACTTTTTTGTGGCTATTACTGGTGACTAACTGGATGAGTTTTGGGTTGATGACACTACATCACCTCTCCAGCATGCATTCCTCTGATGATCTTTCCTTTTCCTTGATGATCTCTTATCTGATTTCATTCCACTTAGTAGCATATATTGTTCAGTTCATACCCGTTGGAATGATGTGAGAAGATTTGTAACACTTTTCTTCTTCTCATTAGTCTTTAAAATCAAAGTCTGTATAATATTTGACTTGACATGAGATTCTCTTTCTGCATGTTCTTCTCATTCTTCCCATACCTGTCCTCAGAGCTTTCCTCAGAACTTTCTGGGGTTCACAGCCGAACAAACAAAAGCCCATTTGCATCAGCGAAAACATTTGTGTACACAAATGTGCGATTTGGAGGACTATAATGGCAGAAATCATTTGAAGGCTCATTAGGCTGATGGGATTGGGACAGTACTGGAATGTCTTGTCATTAGGAGATAAATCAGAAGATGCTGTGATGTTATTACGCTTGAAGACTCTAGAAAATGTTGTTCTGTGTTACTGTGAGAATGAAAGGACAAAAGCAGAGAGACCATTTCCAGAGGAATCATTTATCATCGTTAAGTGACCAGTAGACATTCACTTGAACTGGGCACTGGTTAGCGCACACTAAACTTTACATCGCAGATGATTTCCTCCTGTGGCTTGTAAATAGCTTCATGTTTATTTGAGGTTGCTCTTCCAATGAGTGAGTTTAATAAGAGAATTTAAACATTGCTAAGATCCTTATGTGGATCTGAGAGACTCTGTGCTCACAAGAGAGAGAAAACACTCCCAAAAGTGCTCTTATTAATGAGAAATGCTAACACAGGTTCCCTACTGAGCCTTAGCTACTAGTTTAATCTCTTATTGAGGCTTTAGTAGAGCGATCTAGAGATGAGGAGTAGGCTTGGGAATGCTGGGTAATGCACCTAATGATTCAGAAACTCTTTGGCAGATGCAATTAAACACAGTGACTATAAATGCATTGAAAACAAAGACTGACTGCACAAATCACTGAATATCTATCATAAGTACTGAATGAATGTTTAGTAGTGAAGTGCACAAAACATTTTTTTATTTGGTGTTTTTGTATTTATTTATTTTTTTTTATATAATTGTCTGAGGTTATTCCATAGATTTTGCTGCCCTCTACTGGTGTTTAAGCAGTCATACAGTTTAAAGTCGGAACTCTTGTTCTAAAAGTTCATGGAAAATAATAACTTCTCCTGCTCAGGGCTTAACATGGTTTGTATGGTACCCTAGCATGCAGATTATGGAAAACGTTCTAGAGGTTTGTGTTATTGTGAATGAAAATTGCATACTGTTAATTTAAAGTGCTAGTGTTTTTGCCAGAAAGTTGGTCATATAAAAAATGTTTTATTTACAAATCTAGCTGATATAGGATATACTAGATTAAATTTGGGAGAATGACTAGAAGTAATAACAATTATTAGATGGATGGATGAAAAAAATAATAGAATATGTACTGTAAATAGAGACATATACACCTTCTGTGATGCATAGTCGTGATAATCAGTACATATTCTATTCTATCCTTTGGAATGTTTCTTTTTAAATTATACAGCCCTGTTGGAACCAGTTCAATGTATGGCCTTTGGATCACTGCCATGACCTCTGTCCTTGACCGTGCCATCAGACAATAGAACTGACACTGATTTCATGATAAATCTGGAAGAGATCACAATCTTTGACCTCTAAGATGAAATGTTGATCAAGATTTTTCATGAAAGCAGATTAATTCCTTCATACATTGATAATGCGATTCAGCATTTGATCCTGTCCCACATATGGGCTAAATTTCTGAATTGAGTGATGGCTTTATTTGGTGGAGTCAATGGAAGCAATTTAACTATCGTTGCTTGTTTGAAGACCAGCCCTATAACATAAAGCAGGAGAAATTGTCTGAAAGATGAGCGCAAACAGGATTTTAGTTGAGGATTAGTGGGTTTACACTTAAGCGAGGGGAATTCAACATACGCGTGGTATTGAGGCTCATTGCGGTGGGCCTTTGAATATCCCTCACCCTCCCACATACCTTCTGCTAAGCCTAAAACAAGATGCTGTGCGATTGCGTCACCCAGTTTTTCTCCCTGCGGACTTTCATCTGAAATCATAAGTGACAAGAGGATTTTAGAAGCAGAGTCTCTGTGTGGCGCGTATTTGTTTCTTCGGGAGCCGAGCTGAAGCATCCCGGCCAAGCTGGCGGATCAAACGGACAACCAGGACAGCTGGATTCAGCTTGTTTACCTCCACTTGGGGGAGTGTATGTCACTGCTGAATGTTTCATATGAGTGCACCTGGACTTGTAGGCTTTTAGGGTTAAATGGAAATATTTAGTGTTTTTGAGGTTGTTAATCGATTTATGCTTGCTTTCTCTATCTTTCCAGGTGACCTGGCCCAACTTCAGCTGCCTCAGAAAAATGTAGAAGTGATCAAAGGGAAGATGGTAGTGCTGCAGGCTTCTTACACTGGTGCGCAGATTGAGAAAAATACAGTGGTCTGGAACTACATGTCCGGCAGCACAGAAATGGTGATCTTTCTTATATGTTGTTTTTCTTTGTTTGTGTTGACAGAGACAATAGTGTCCTACTTGGCATCCTATGCTATCTAAAAATACTTCTACACTTAAGATTTTATTCATTTTCATAATTCATAAAAAAACTGAGAAACAGCATTGAATATTTATGCTTTATACAACTAATTTGATTTTATTGTTCACATTGTAGTAATAAGTGAACTGCAAAAAAATAAGTACTTTTAAATAAGTAATGACTTGTCAGTAAAATAAAGGTGTCCAAATTGTCAAAATTTTATTCTTATTAATTGAGAGAATATTTATACTCAATGCAAATGTATTTGTCACTGTAGAAATACTTAAGTGAGCTGGTGTAATGTAATGTAATGTAATGGTCGCTCTTTCCCTGATCTAGAGGTCAAGAGTGCACCCAGATGAAATCCCGCTCCTCATTATCACCCATACTCAAATACTCATGTGAACATGTTTCCAGTGCAGTACTCCTAAAGGATTCAGCATAGATTTATAATAAATTCCGATAATGTTATGTCAGTCCAAATTAGATGTTGAAATGGTGTGGTTTTATGGGTGGGATTATATTCATTCGTTAGTTTTTGCGCAGATGCCAGAAAGTTTAGCACCATCTGTGCATGTTATGATTTGGATTATGAATTGGAGCGATAGAAATATTATTCTGGACTGATTATCATAATGTGTCTAGCTATATGGATTTTATTTTTTATTTTTTTTACTTCAGTTACAAAATGTAGAATTAATTGTACCCTAATGTCAAGATCAAATAATCACTTTTGTGTTAACCATACTGAAGGAAAGAAGTCCTGTGAATCATCACTAATCTACCATCTCATATCGCCTGCAAGCTTAAACCATCTTACCTTAAGAGCTAGTATAATAAGGTGATTGAAATGTCCACTCTTGGCAGCAATTGTCTTTCATTTTGCATTACACAGCACCTCATTACTCTGTAAGAAACCGTATTATCTGCAGATTGTAAAATCCTCTATCCTGCATTTTCTTCAGTCAAGATTAAATCTGCACACTGAGGAATCAGAATCCTTTAGACCTGTCCACTGAGAAATTCTGTCCCTGATCTTACATCATTCATTTTTTTCTTTTGTATTTTTACACAGTGGATTAGAAATTTCAAGCTGCCTGCATAGCTAAGCAGTTTTTTTTGCAGTATATTAGTATTAGAAGCATCCAAATGTTTGATATTTGTGTAAAATTATTTGTGTGTTCATAAAATGTAATGGATAAATATATCTGTATATTGTGAAAAATATTTCCCCTTAAAACTCCTGAATTGTTATTTTAAGGCATTCCACCCTCTTCTTTGTTTTCTTTAGATTGCCTCATACATCGGTGGTGGAGGTGTTAGTCATAGCACTTCCCAGTTTGCAGGTCGAGTCGGTTTCGTGCATTCTATGCCCAACACCGACCTGTCCATATACATTAACAACACCAAAGCATCAGACTCAGGGAAGTACATGTGCCAAGTCATTATCCCAGGTGTCACAGGACCCACCGGAGAGATCACCCTTGATGTTAAAGGTGTGTGCTTACTGCCACACTGTGGTGCACGCATGCACAGTCCCAAAACATACATGCGTACATGTCAGATGCTTGTTCTTAACATTATAATCCCTTCCTGTTTCTTTCAGTCCCTCCTTCAGTGCCAGTTTGTCAAATTAAAGGAAGGCCCATTCTTAAAGGGAATATCACTCTGGCTTGTAACTCTAATGAAGGTAAACCTGCACCAGAATACAAGTGGACCAAGACCAGCCCCACTTCAGAGGTCTTCTTCCCTCCGGCACAAAGTGAGTCTGTCTGTGTGTACGGCACATATGTGTGTGTGTGTATAATATAATATAAGATAATATAATATATACTTTTTTTGGGTTCCATTGTTCCATTCTCACAGTATGTTTGTTATAGTTTAGAAAATGCTAATAAAATTACTAGAACTCCGAGTTAAACTATGTCAGTACAAGTTCATTTAACTTAAATTAAAGGTATGTAAAGAATTGGGTTAGATTAGTATGTATGTACAGAATTAGGTTAACACAGTTAGATAATACCAATTTAGGTCAAGCAATGCTTGATTTTGTTCAGTCTGTGGTGTAAGAAGTTCACATTAGCAGTTAAAGATACTATATAAACATACACTTAAGCAAAACACATTGAGGGCAAAGGTCTGAATAATTTTGGTTCCAAATTGTCCAAATCAGTTTTACTGCTAGTGCACTGTATGAAGAATTTATGGGTATAATACAGTATGTCACAGCATTTATTTTGCTATCCTCAATTACATAAATTAATTATAGTGTCCTGCACCCACCAGTAAGTAAAAAAGATATGTATGTATGTATGTGTGTATAAAATTATATCTGGTGTCCGAATATTTTTTGGTTTGACTGTATGTTTTGAACATCATGAGGGTGAGCAAATAATTTCAGAATTTTCATTTTTGGTTGAACTAATCCTTTAAGCATGACGGGAAAACCATTTGGCCTGAGATTAAACCTTAAAACCATATATTTGTTGACCTTTATTGTGTAATTCTTGAGTCACTGGAATCGAATCCTCAGATACATTGGATAAACATGGCTGGCATTCAGCTAGCAATATTTTATCAGTTACTGTGACAGTCTGTGATCTCTGTTTCAAATATTTGAATGCCTTTTAAACTCTTGTTGAATTCTTTTTGTAATCATGCAAGTCTTTACCCTGTGCTGTTGTTGTTGTAGATGAAACAGCAGGAACATTAAAGCTGAACAATCTGAGCAGTAATATGTCAGGGAAATACATGTGCACTGCATCCAACTCTGCAGGAGTGGAGACGTGCTACATTAACCTGGAGGTCATCACATGTACGTACTGTTGTTTTCACTTTTATTCAGCAGGGATGCATTAAATTGATCAAAAGTGACAGTAGACATTTATGTAAACATAACACTAACTTTCTCTTCATCAAAGAATCCTAAACAAATGCATTTTAAGCAGCATTATTGTTTTCAACATTGATTATTAGAAATGTTTTTTTGAGCAAAAAATCTGCATATGTGACCCTGGACCACAGAACCAGTCATAAGGGTAAATGTTTATTAAACTGAGATTTATACAGTTATATATCAGCTGAATAAATAAGCTTTCCATTGATGTATATTCTGCTAGGATAGGACAGTACTGTTAGAGAGAAAACTATTTGAAAATCTGGAACCTGAGGATGCAGAAAATCTCAATATTGAGAAAATTGCCTTTTAAAGTTGTTCAAAATAAGTATTTTGATACACACATTACTAATAAAAAATTATTTTTTGATATATTTATGATAGGACATTTTTAAAATATCTTCATGCAACATGATTTTAATATCCTAATGATTTTTGAATGAAAATGAAAAATGTATAATTTTGCCGCTTACAGTGTATTTTGGCTTATTACTACAAATATACCTGTGACACTGAAGACTGGAATAATAGCTGCTGAAAATTCAGGAATAATTTATTTTTTAAATCCCACCACAATAGCAGCAAAGTGTTTTGCAATACAATATAAACACAATAAGTACATTTTTCTCTTTTTTTATGTAAGTACATAGTAGTTACGGGCAATTAATATAACTTGGGAACAAAAAATTAACCGTAATATTTTTTAAACGGTTCTATTAATTCAGTTTTTTCGTACTTCATGTTTAGTCATTTAAGTTGTCTGAAGATAAAAAGTGTACGTTAACTTTTCCCACAGCGACTAATGCTGGGATGATCGCTGGTGTCACGGTTGGTTGTATTGTGGCTCTCATCCTCATCATTCTCTTCCTCTTCTTCATGTGGACAAGACGGAAAGACACAGAGGAGGATTTAGCCAATGATATCAAGTAAGATAATTATGATTTCTTGATTGATTCTAACTTGTATAAACACTAATACTTAATGTGTCTACAGAGAGGATGCCCAGGCTCCCAAACGCGTCTCATGGGCCAAGAGTGGCACTGGATCTGACATCATCTCTAAAAACGGCACCCTGTCCTCCATTCAAACCAGCTCTTACCCACGAGACACCCAGAACCACCACCACTACCCTCACTCCGACACAGCGTCCATCCTCACGGCCACGGGCAGCACAGCCGGCTACCGCTCACAGCCTCCAGCAGACTCCACTCTGGAGCGCACATTGCCGGGCTATAACACCAACCCCATCCCACACCGTGGACCCTCAGGACCCCCCAGCACCAATGGAGTCTCCCAGCACACCTCAGTGCCCCGGCCAGCTTCCGCCCAGCCTCAGATCCCACGTCCGCCCGTGCTGCCCACCACCGTAACTGCTGCCAACATCTCCCGCATGGGAGGGATTCCCATCATGGTGCCAGCACAAAACCAGGCTGGCTCTCTGGTGTAGGACCAAACATTTCAGAAGAGGACGTCATGTCTGCGGTCCCACAAACTGAAGCACATTAGAAAGGATGAATTGGAACCGATGAGCTTATTGCCTCTGTATGGAAACTGTATGATGTAATTTTCTTTATTTACGTTAAGCAAATATATGTAAAGATGCTCAATTTATTGTTTTATAGTTTTTTACTCTTTAAAGTATTATAGAAAATCCTCTACTTTCTATAAAGTGGAACTTGTTTATCTGTAAACAAAAAGAAACTGATCAAAAAACAAAGGTGTTGGAAAATTAGTGCTAAATGATTAGTCAGGATTAATCACATTCAAAATAGGTCTTTTGTTTATAAGATATTTGTGTGTACGGTGTATATTATGCCTTTATAAATACACATGCATATATATATTTAAGAAAAATATGTTGTTAATATATATATTAATTGCATTTATATTAATATAAATATATACGTGTAAATATTTTCAATGTATACTGTATATGTGTGTGTGTTTATAAATAGCTATACACAGCAGCACACTCACATATATTATGTAAACAAAAACTTTTATTTTGGATGCGATTAATCACGATTAATCGTTTACTTTTTTTTTTCCAATTAATTTTATTTGTTTTTTTTTATTGTTACTGCTTTACTGATTGTTATTTTGCTATCTAAAGATGCTAACTTGCCTTGATGAAAACAAATAAAAGGTCTACATTATTTAGATTATTTAGACACTCCTCATATTTAGACACTCCTCACAAATAATTAAATATGTTTAAATATGTGATCAGTCCACCTTATTATTTTCAATGCAGAAGTAAGCTATTTGGTTTGAATGGCTGCACTCAATCTTACGTAAGTTGGACATCATATGTTTTATAGCAGCATATGTTAAGGGAACGCCGAGAACATCACTTAAAATGTGACGTATTGAGTTGCTATATTTGCCTTTAAATGTTTTTTGGCCAAATATTTAGATATAAACCCAGAGATGTGTGTAGTGTAGAATTTGGTGGTGTCTTAATTTATATAGCTTTTTGTACCCCATGATGGTATTTTAAAACTGATGTATTGTACTTAATATGTAAACTATAATTATAAACATCCCTTTACCTTACTGTAAATAAGGTATTTATTTCTCATTCTAGGTCTGTGTTCATTTCATAATTTTGCAGCAAAGAAGTTCATGATTTTTCTGGTTTACTGGACACATCCAGTTTCCAGGAAATAAATGCTCCAGTGAAACTCAAATGTGGTTGTATTTATTTAAATCACTCAGAAATAAGTCATTCTATGGAAGTAAAATGGGTTGCAAATGGCAGTTCATGGTCACTTTAAGTAGGCTATTGCAGACCATACAATAAATCCCAATAGTGCATCTGTAAGTACGCCAAAAATCATGCCATATTTTTGTTTATTATTATTTTATCAAATAATTCTTAAATGCTTTTCAACCACTGCTGTAAACTTTTTAAAATGTTGTATGTACTTATCAGTGCCGCTGACTGTTGTAATGGAGATATTTTAGTTTCATATTTCCAAATAAATATATTGTGATCCACAAATAAATGTAAATTATATTTATATATTACATGAATTATATTTACAAATAAGTAAAATTAGACTTGCGAATAAAAAACATAATCACAAATATTAATTTTTTTCTACAAAAACAACTTTGCCTGGCAGTTATATGTGAATCGCGTCTTGTGCATTTGTAGTTTGCTTTTAAAGTACTCTTCATGTTTATTGTAAACAAACTAATCTGCATTTTTATTTCCTTGTGTGGTGTGTTTTCTCAAAACATGTCTTGCATCCAGTCTAGATTTGGATATGTGGAACCATTCAATGGCCATTTGGAGAGTTATTGAATCTGCTTCCCACAGATTGGGTGACCAGAACAGCTAGTTGGAATATCAAGCAATGCAGTGGTAAATATTGATTATGTATTGTTAGTGACAGATAAAGAATGTATTTTTTCATGCACACGTTACATGCATGTATCATAATTGTTTAAAATGTATTTTGACAGTGTCCGTCTCTGCGGCCCTTCGATGAGTTGCTCCTCTTCATGGTCCACCTTTCAGTCAGTCTTCCATAGAGATATTACACAAAACACCTGGGATGTATTCATTTGGTTTTATTTGTACAGACTAATATATAAAACGTAAATTACATTTAATGTATGTATGTATGTATGTATATATATATATATATATATATGTGTGTGTGTGTGTATGTATATATAACTTGGTTACATACATACATATATATATATATAATTTGGTTTCTTGCTCACCAGTCTAATTTAAACATAAATATAAACATGTAGATTTGAGAAACTCTGATACAGTGCAACAGATACTAATAACTGCACTGTTTTTTTTTTTTTTAAATATTTTATATTAAAATATTCGATAGCATATAGACTATTTGTTGTGAACCAGTGTTTATGTTAATGCTTACTAATAAGTAAATGGTTTTTTATTATTATTATTATTATTATGATTATTGTGATCGCGGAAAAAGATCCTCATAAAAATTAAAAAATGTACAATTAAATCTTAGTCTTTTTTTTCTTCTTCAATAAAATCAGTCTTGCGTGGGCATTATTTTTCGCGCGCTTTTCTGTGTCCAGGTGAACGGTTAAAGACTTGCTTTAAAAAGCAGAAGGTAAGGTATCGTTAAAAATAGTCTCTTACGACATTTTTGGTGACCTATTATTAATAAAATGTGGAAAAGATAACCTAACGCGCCTTACATAATATAAATAATCCGCCAGCTGTGGAAGATTTAGTCAGGGTCAGTGTGGCTAAGATAAGCTAACGAGAATGTGCTGCGTTTAAAATGAGCATATGTGAATTCCTCTGTTTTTGTGTGTAATCTAATATATTTACCATATTGTGTTGCTGAGATACTATTAATCATTTCAATTAACTAATTCATTCAACTTAAACAGACAAAAGTAGGCTCGGTTAAAATATTCCTTCATAAAGGTAAGATATCACTTCATAATATATATATATATAATTATTATTATTATTTATTTATTTATTTTACACTGATTTAAGCAGAACGAGAAAGACACTCCTATGAGCATGACTCTCAAACTTTTAGTTTGAAGTATAAACAGTTGTGATGTCACCAGTTAGAGGTTTTAAAGTACGTGTTTAATTTCATTTTAAATTTTAAGCTTGCATGCATGTATGATGAATTATAATGACCTGCGTATGAGTGCCCTCCAGTGAAATGTTGTGGTATTACAATAAAATAGTCATTCAGGCTTTCCCAGGGTTTGACATTTATTGGAATTATAACTCAGCAATACTTCACATTCCTCCATGTCCCTTAGTAAATAAGAAATATATACATTAAAGATGTAAGCACAATGCATGAATGACAGTTAATGTTAAAAGTAAAAAAAACAACAACATGTTTTTAATTAGACAATGGATCTTCAAAGAAACCACATTATGTAGAACATTATAATTCATACATAGGATGAAAAAAAAAAATCTCAGGTTAACCAAAATTAAAAAAGTCACAAGGTTTTCCCTATAACTTGGCATTAATGTAGAACACTAAAACATGCTGTATTTTCAACCGACTTTGGTTGAAATGAAGCCACAATACTAAAACGGCAAAAGCAGAAAATATGGATGGATTATTTTCAAATGTGCTCTCGAATCAATGCATCTACGCCTTAAGAAGACTGAAGACTGTGAATAATGCCCTTCTCATCATCACCTGTGTTCAGAACGGTTGTGACTGATTGAGTAGTATGTAAAATGCCTTATGTTAGGCGTATATTTAAAAATAAAAATATTACCTGATCGTAGAGTTAAACTGATTATAGTTCACCTGTTACCCTTACACGTTCCATATGGCTTTTGGCCCGTAGTAACGTACGTAGTAGAAAACATGTAAAGCACCAGGCGCTGTGGTATGAACCTCGTGGATATGTGAATACAGGAAGGGCAGTGAGATGAGCAAGGTCAAAGGTCATTAGATAAGCAAGAGAAGGATGGTTAGATGTTCAGGGTCCCTCGCTGATACTGGATAAGGGAGCTCATGCAGCTGGGCTGGAAAACTGAGAGAGGAGGAATGAAGACACCTCTGACCTCTTCACAGTCTCACCATCAGCACATCACGCTCAGGACTTTAGGTAGGACACAGAACTGCAGGATGAAGACGAGATAATGTGTTAATGACCTCAATGCCGTGTATGTACCTCATAGGCATTTATATACTGTACAATATTTACAGTTAACTAAAAATAAATAGACTTTAACTGAAATAAAATAAAATGTAATACAACTTTAAGCTTATATTAATTCCGTTACATTTTTCATTTAATTAAGTTAAGCATGATACACTAAAATAACTAAAATAAAAATTAATAAATGCTAAATGAAAAATATAAAAATTATTAATAAAAATGGAAAAGAAAAGAAAATACTAGATCTTTAACGAAAATCAAAATGAAAACATAAAAGTAATAATAATGCAGCTTTGTTATTTTTGAGTACCTGCTAGTTTATTAAGTTATTAAATTAATTGACATGATGTAACAAAACAAACTGAGACAGACTAAATCCAGAAGAAGTGTGACAACGTCTCCAAGATGCTTCATAAATTAGTTATAAAAACAAGTTATTTTATTATGGCGAAAAAGGTTTTAGATTTACCTTTTAGTATATAGTCAGTCAGGAGGGTTGGGACCTTCTCACTGTCTTCTTTCATGGCATAAAGAACTGAAAAAACAATATTAGTTGAAATAACGGTCACTCTTTGTTTTCCTTTGATGGCCTTAATTTGTTACTTTTTTAATTTAAAGATTAAATAAATGAATACAAGCAAATATTAATAAAATAAATATTATGGTGATTTCTACAGAAAAGTTGGTTTTACTTTGACTCAATTTTAATGCCATTAGTGCAGTTCAGTACTCTTACTTTTTGTGAGCATTTGCAAGTCATCCACAGATGGAGGAGTCCCTTTTTTCTCGTATGGGATGACTGTGTTTAGGTACTGTTGAACACACAGACAGTGCGAAAAAATAAACATTTTATTCCTGCATATACAGTATATGCAGGTTTAGTTGCTCCTCCTTACCTGTCTTTCTGTCCCTGAGGTCCCAAACGTCTGTCTGATGCCTGTCTGCAGGATGTTGGAAAGACCCTCCATGCTGAAGCGCTGAAAAACATTAAAACATAAAATATTAAGTACTAGAAGCTCACATTTTGTACAGCACTGCATCCCTTGTGTGCACATCCTACGCCAAACTAGAGAAAAGAGCTGGAAGAATTCAATTGAGGCTCTAGACATTTTTATTATATTAAGAAATTTCTTATGTAAGTATCTACAAATATCTTTCAGCAAATGATGAAAATCATGTATTTGGTTTACATTATAGATACTGTACACTGTAACGTTGTGATGACATTTTTAAAAGAAAATTGATTTATATTGAAATAAATATTAATTTAATTTGTATTATGTTTTATTAAAAGAAATTGAAAATTGATAAATAT
>JAUMHP010000059.1:10522221-10542971 GCA_032361065.1 Enteromius trimaculatus
ACATAATTTAATTAAAAAAAATATTAATAAATTATGAGTCATAAAATATGGCTATATAAGTTATTGGCTAAAGTCCTAGGTTTCTGAGTTCAGGAAATGTTTGCAAACACAATTTATTAAATTTGAGCTTGACAATTTCCATATTTACTTACTAGTCAATGTGTACAAAATGACTAAAAATTGATCAACTCATCCCTGTGAGAACATGGAGGATGAGGACGCAGAGATGCAGTTCTTGCATGATGTAATCGAATCACAGCGGCATTACTGTAAGAGGAAGCTGGTATTGCCTCCACAGCTCATACTGCAGGGGAATGCTTCCTCTACTCTTCCAGTAAGTGCTAAGTGCAGCTGAAGAGTAATGGGGCAAGATCCATTAACCGCAGAGAGAGATGTCTATGCATGGAGGTAAACATCACGCAGTTTATTTCAACACTCTTACTTTTGCAGGCATGCTCCCGGTCTTCTCGGTGCGGGTAGATCCTTGTAGACTCATGGCCTTGTCCTTACGCCTGCGCTTGCTCAGCTCCCTTTGCTCCTTCTGTCTGTTCTGGACCTCCATCAGAGCTGTGATGAAGGTGTTCTTCACCTCCTTCTCAAACTCCAGCTCGTCCCTCCGGGCCAGCTGGGCCACCAGTTCCTCCGAATACTCTCGTATAGCCGCCTCCATCCGACACAAGATGTCAAGCAGCGCCGAGCTTGGCATCAGCCTCAAACCTGCATGACAAGCATTCGGTTTAATAAGACTTGATCAAAGCGAGCAACACTTGACTTTCACACTGTGACTAATGTTGTAATGTTTCTTTAGTGTCGTTCTCAGTTGACGTGGGCTATTTTTCATTCGCTTTTGCTCCACTGCGTCTTTTCAAAAACATGATCCGGGATGAAGAAATGCTGAAACAACATAGATTTAAATAGCAACCTTCTCCGTGTACTCGATAGGCACCTGTTTCTTTTTCCTGGGGAGATGTAGAGCATGTTTACATTGACCTTGATCTGATAATATCACGGTACTTCTCATAATAATGAGACTTTTGCTGACAGACATCATGCTTCGTTTAACCTTAAAGATACATATAAAATGTATATATCATATAAAGCAATGTTTTAACATTTTAAAATCTAGTTTCATCTGAAGATAAAACCCTGAGGTTCACAGATATTTATCAATTGCAGGACAAGCACCTTCGTAGGAGCAGTTGTTGTTGGAAGCCTGAGACAGCATGCGGATCTCCTCCAGTAGAGAAGGACTGCTTTTAGAGGAAGACACTGCGATATCATCCTCCTCCTCTTCCTCTGTCTCTCCAGGGTCTGGTGAGTTTTCCATCATCTCCACTATCTCTTCAATCACCTGGTGAGAGAATAAATGACAGATTTCAGTGAGCGCTTAAACCATTTTGAAGAAACAATAAAACTGCCCTGTGGAAAAAAAAAACAGCATATGCTGGTTACGTATGTTTTGAAGCATGGCAGCTGGTTTAAGTTGGTCATGAGTTGGTTTAAGATGGTCCTGAGCTGTTTATCAGGTGGTCTTGAGCAGAAAGTACTTAGGACCAGCACATGCTTCAAAACATATTCTGTTTTTTTTCCCCAACAAGTTGTAGCTTAAGTACCACATTTGTCTAAAGCTAGGTTAGTGTTCAAGTGTAAACCTGCTCTATGTAAAATGATAGAATTAGGCTAAATGTATCAACCATTAGTATGTCACAAATCGCTGACAATACTACCATTATACTACTCTCATTTTTAACCAGTGCATATCTGTTTGTATATATACATAGTGATCATGATTACTATGTATCATGATTTCTTTAAAAGGTTGCTGTAAAAGTTTAAACTCACCTGATCAGCTGTTATAAGAGGTTCTTCACTCAGACAATTGGCATTCTCATTCTTCTCATTCATCTCATCCTCTTCCTTTTCATGTATCTTTAAAACCGAGACAAATACGTTCATGAAAATCTTTACAACATGTTTAAGAGCATCAGCCGTATCAATATGGCAAGACTGTAAAGAGTAATGGCTCCATATAGTTCCATTACACTCATTGGTAATGTGCTGAAGAAAGTGCTTTCAAATATAAGCTTGACAGCTCTTCTGGCCGGCAATGATGTACAGCAGATTCTTGAATAAACTAGTCAAAGCTAGTATTGGATTACCTCATTTCACTTCTGACAAGCTGCATTAGTTGATAATCTGTTTGAATGTAACTGTGTTCATCTCACATGATGATAAAATATAAAAATGTCTGCCAGTTAGCCATAGACATTATTCAGAGATTTTTTTTTTAGTGTTCATTGCAAAGCTTTTGACAGGCCGATTGCCAGAAAAAGTAGATCAGGCTGGGTTTTTGGCAGCGAGACTATCTCTGCCATCCATTTGGCATAAATATACACACCACACCCTGAATCAAGAGGGCGAAGCTGTACTCTCTTATAGTGCTGCAGTCATTTGCTCAGAGGACATAAAATGGCTTTTTCAATTATAAGGAGGAAGATATTTCAAGATGTTTCAATAAAAGGATCATTTTAGGATATTTTTAATGGCCACTGTATCAGTCATAACTCTTTGCAACTTATTACAGTTCCATTAATATTATTAATAAATTACCTTTAACTATGAATAATATTTATTCATATCAACAAAATAATAATATTAAGTAGTAATATCATTGCAGGATAAAATTCACATTAATATATTAAGCAACTACAAATAATCTAATATAAACTTCAATAATTATAGGCTGTTTCTGCATTAGTAAAATTTCTGTTGTCTCAACATGTTGCAATTCAACTTATAGTCATGTTCTATAGCACTACTAATCTATACAGTAACCCTGCAGTCTATTATCATGTCAACACTGTGAATGTTATCAGAGCAGTGCAGATGTTTACCTCCTGATCTGAGAGGTTGCCGTTCAGTGTTTCTGAGGTGGGGTCATCCCAACTGGACACAGAGGAGGGGATGTAGTTGTCAGTCAGAGCATCCCACACGCTACAAAAACACATGCATGGACATTTATATACACAGCGTTCCAACCAACAGACAACAAAAATGGAACGAATGAGACATTCAATTTCAGAATTATGAATGATACATTTTTTAACAACAACTTTAATAAGCACTCACTTCATTTAAGCATATTAATTATGATAAACGATAAATAGATAGCATTCGTTTTATGTGCATTTTTTTTAGCAGTAGCTGGTTTGGATATTTATATAACTGGGCCAGTAACAACACTTTCTTTCTCTTTTCTATCTGTTTATCTACAAACTGAAATTACTCTCCACACTTTTTGCCTCTGTCTAGTCATCCAGGGAACAAGTGACCATTCAAAGTGTGCTGATCCTCTGAGTGAACACAGACACAAGCCTACCAGCCTTCATTCCAGCCCTGCATCAACACCAAACTGGTACAGACTCTTCGTCTTCCCATATGTCATTGTCAAAAGGAGTTTAATTTCTGTTTACTATCTCGAGATCTCCAAAGGCAACATCTTATCTAGAATATTTAACAACCACAGGTACAAAATGATATGTGTATACTGAGAATTGCAGCAGGCTGGTTTCTGTTATTCGTCGGATGCACAGCCACAGGCTGAATTCTAGCGCAGACACAGATTTGTGTCTGAAAACAAGCCAAGAACAAAAGCCACGGGCAATGAGAACACATCACAGCGGGAAACGCAGAAAATAACATGCTAACAAATCATAAATCAACGGCATATTTACAGCACAAACAATAAGAGTAATGAGCAAGATGCTGAAATACTGGAAAACCCAGTGATATGTTCAATTTTATCTCTTACAAGGCTATAAATAGGCTAAAAAATGTTGATTTGAATTTCATTTTTATTTACTTGGTAATACTAGTGTATATTTTTGTCTTAACAGTCTCCATTAGTGATGATGTTTTGACTGTTTTAAATCAACAAGAATGTACGCTATATTTAGACCAATTTTTTTTTTTTGTCCTATTTTGCGAGAGGCAGATTTGACAGCAGAGAGGATGGTGACAGGCTGCCAGCACAGACAAGTCAGGACAAACAAAAGCACTGAGGCGTATAAAAATTCGCTGAATAATTCACGGCAAATCCGTGGACACACGCACACAGACGGGCGCTGGTGATAGACAAAGGGTGTTTTTATACAGTTTGATTGACAGGCCAGTTGGCAAGGATGTCAGACATGTCCTCACTTTTGATTGGCAGAGAGAGAACCAACTGGATGGGCATATTCATCAGCATAGTCATAACACTATCCATGCTACTTTTTAAGTGGTGCAAAATCGAGATGCTAATTGCATGAAACCTCATTAACCATCTACATTCTTCTAGAAGCAGAACAGAAAAGATCTTACTCTTCATCTTGAAGCCTTTCTTCATCCTCCTCAGCGTGCGATTGGTTGCGAACAGGTGCAAGACCTTCTGTCTTGGTGTTGTAATTGTGGAAGCACACGTTCAGCTTCTCGTCAAATTCATTGACGAGGTCCTCCATGGACTTGAAGCTCATCATCTCGGAGAAGTTCTCCAGCTCTGAAAACTCTTCGCGGCACAGCGGGGCCAGAGGAATGGTTTTGTGAGGCCGGCAGTCAGACTGCTCGGATTCAAGCTCCTCCATCTTGCAGGGCCGCAGGTCCTCGAATTCCTCATCCAGGCACACCAGAGGGGCCTCCATCCTGATGCCCTCTTGATCGCACAGTCACGTGGAGGTTGTCGCTGCAACAGTCCCTAATTAAAAATACGATAATTGTCAATCAGGCATCTCAATCATTATCTAAAACAAAAAATGCAGATTTTATTATGAAGCAATTTCACTTCTCAGCTTAAACTGTATTTGAAAATGAAGTTATATAACAGTAATGGCTTCTTCAGACTCAAGAACATTTTGTGAAGCTTTTTTAACTATGGAGTTTTTCTCAGATGGCATCTCGTTAAATTAATTCCCTTCCCTTCGACTAAAGTGAGCAGGGAACATGAATGACTGCGTTTCGCTCAAGCAGAGTGAAAGTAATTGTGTTTAATTTGCATGGCGGTTGATTCAGCAGAACCTCTGGGATTTTTCCCAATGAATTCTGGGACTGTAAGGCAGCCAAAGTCAACCAGCAATTATAGCTTCTAATTTGAAGGAACTTTTATCAAACATATATATAAAAAGAATGCATGTGGAAATACGTACATTAGCTAATCATTAATGCCTTATAATATTTTTACAAATGAAATGGTACAATATGAGCATTTCTAGGCAAAAATGCATCTTGTTTTATTCTGATTCACCCAAAACAAACGCTTTACATTATATTCAGGTCAAGATGTCTTCCACTGAAAATTTTAGTTTGAGAGTTATTATACAGTAACATCCACTCTTTATTTCCTGCATTTTCGACCTGTGACAGCTCCCATGAATGAGGTTGAAAGGCTTTATCAGGCTTAACGTCAAGCTAAAAGACTGTAGGATAAAAATCCATTTAAAACAGGGTTGCATAAGCTTTTACCCCTACATAACATTAGTCAGCAAAGTTCCATTCCACTAATACACTCTATTACCCTAGTGTGTATGTGTCCGAATGACCTTTTGTCACTTCCTGGTTTTTGGCTACCAATTGATTTGTTTGTCCGCCACTCATAATTCTGTGCCTATAGCCAAAACCCATTCAAAAAATCTTCCACTGGCCAAAGCAAAGAGGCAACCCAATGTTACAGTGATAAACCTCTGCCCCTTATTCACACTTCCTGAGGAAGGGGGTGGAATCGAGCAGGAGTGTAAATAGCATATTGACCTTAAATCAATCAATGGAACAAACTGTGGCAATGGAATAAAACAGTTTTGCTGTGGGACCTCCGCTGAGCGTGACGTCATCTAAATGTGTATTACATGCATATTTATCATAGTGCTAAAAATGCATGGGATATTTCTGAAACGCTTCTAAATCTGGATCAGAGCATGAATTTGTGAGTGCCAGTTAACGGTGCTTGTGGCAGGCACGACTTATGTTGTGAAATATGAGTATGAATACATCCATGTCAAGAGATAAGATGAACTGATGAGCCATGATGGGAAGAAATATGGCGGATCACATCATAAAGCATGGGAGAGATAAAATACAGGATTCACCTGAAGAATTTATTTTGTATTTCTGTAGGTCACACCACATGGATTTGAAAATATTATTTTTGACTATCTAAATGGAAGAAAAATATTCGTGTGCAATGCAAAAAGAACAATTCTATTTTTTTCTAGAAATATGTACAGAATGAAACAGAAAAAGAAAGGGAAGGATGCAGAACGGATGGAGATCAAGGTTACCCCATTTCCCAGTGGGAATAATAGGAAAACAATGGCGGGATGGAGACGGAGTGATGGAGGAGAGAGAGGGAGGAACAAATTACCTGCAGAAGAATCTCTCTGTGTGTATCTGGGTAGAAACAGCCCCTCCTATTCCAATATATTCAGTGATAAACCACCATCAGCAAATCTCGGTCAGGATGAAACGACAGCAGGCACGATCGTTCCCATCACACACACTCAGAAGCTCCGTCTCGTGATGGCCGCTGTTCTAGTCCACGGCGTCTTGTCTAAGCCAGTCAAGGCTCAGAGTGTTGTTTTCTGAGCATTAAGCAGCAGCCGTCCTCTCCTGCTCCACGGAGCCTGCGCATTGGTACGGTATCTGACGGAATCATCCTCCTCGCCGACCCTCCCCCTTCTGCTGCTCTCCTCATGCACCTCACTCTCTCCGCCCCCTACCCCTCCTGCTCCCTTTCTCTCAGTCTGCCATAAGACAAATCCCTCCATATTCATGAGGCAGGACAAAAAAAAAAAAACAGTGAGAGGTAATGGAGAGAAGCTGTATTGGGGCTTTATTCACACCTTGAACTCGCTTGTCATCGGCCACATCAGGGGTCTCTTGGCAGGATCCCCTTCTCATTACCCCTCAAAGCACGCTCAAGGGATTTTCAATGAAGAAGCTGTGCTAACAACATGTGCGCTGGCTGCTTACTGTCAGTCATTATAATACTGAAATGAATGTGGCAAGATTACAGTGTTTTAAAAATATTGCAGGGTCATGTAGAGTAGTCTGAGACCACTAGTGAAAATATTAGTGATTAGTGACCTATAGAATGAGCAGAATTGTAAATGCTTTATTGGGTTTTAAGTAGGCATTTATTTGTTTAAATAACATGTATATGATTTAAATATTATAATCTAATTTTTATTGTGCATTTAAATGTTCATTTTTCTTAATTTTATATTTCCATTAACTCGGCCATTATCTACCACTCATTTAAGGTTCATATTTTATATAAGGTTTCATTTATTTACATTAATTAACTGTATTAGTTAACTTGAACAATATTTACATAGCATTTATTAACCCTAATTAATATCAAGTTCAAAATGTACCTGATAACATTAAGTTAATGTACTGTGAATTAACATGAACATTTCTATTAACTAATATTAACAAAGATTAATAAATGCTGTAACAAACATATAGTTCATTGTTAGTTCATGCTAGTTAATGCTAATGTTAATCAGTGTTAACAAATAAGACCTTATTGTAATTTTTTTCCCAAAACATTAATAATCAAAATTAATGTCCATTTTTCCGTGCTGCATTGTAATGCATATCATTATACCCAAATTTCCTTGCCTTGTAGCAACTAATATGATTTATTTTAGCTTTTTGTGTTTTATTTTTATTTCAATTTTATTAGTGTCATTTATCATTCATTGGCTTTAACATGAAAATAATTATGGTAACATTTTACAGTAAGGTTTCATTTGTTAACATTAGCTAACCAGAAGTAACAATGAACAGTACTTCTACAGTATTTGATCATTTTAACATTTACTAACATATTTATAATATAAAAAGCTTTATCTGTTAACAGTTGTCAATATACTGAACAAACATGAACATCTGCAACTGTATTTTTATTTAAATGTATTTTTAGAAAACATTAACAACGATTAATAAAAATCTATAATTTTGTTTATTGGTATATGCTAATGCACTAACAAATGAGATTTTATTGTAAAGTGTTGCTAAAAAATATATTATAATTGATGTATCCCTAAATTTAAAAATTGCTAAATCCTAAAGTTAGTAAATGTTATCTATATAGCCAATTTAAAAAAGCTGACTAAATTGCTTAACAGAAGAAACCAAATAACCCCAAAAAATACAATTCCTTCTACTAAAACTTTACATTTTCAAGTTTATATTAGATAATTAATCACAGATTAAAAACAGATGTCAATGCGGTCTCAGACTTTGAACCCCACCAGACAAAATCCACTGTTACCAGCTCAGTTTGTCTGACTCTGCAGGTCATCCAGCGAGTCAGAAAAACCGAGAAATGCAGCAAAGACAAAGACCGTGGCTTATAGGAACTGATGGGGCATAAAGAACCATTTAGTTTGGCCATTGTATTGCCCAGTTGCCCTTTACGTCACACATATCCACACCTCCCATGTGTAACGCCACTCTCCACTGCTGCCCTTAATCCTTCACGGCTTTTAATCTGCGTCTCAGCCTGTAAAAACACCCATACAGTTAGAGACGCTTTCCAGCATGCATGTGTCTGCATGCATACAAGCTGCTCAAAATTGGCTTGCCATATTCCAAGGATTAGCATCTGATTTTATGCATTACAGACAATGCTTTCACAGTTTTGAGCAGATGACTGTGGGAAACAACAAAGGCATGGCACACGCTGCTTTAGACATCACAAGACGTCTAGTCTTTATATAGTAAAGCTTCCTGTGGCCAGATTTACTCAGAAATGCATTTGGTGTTAGAAGCATGCGGCGTGACTGAAATACAAATGCAACTGTATTACTACTGGCTGCTTGAATAAGAACTGTAGAATTCTAGCATGTTTTAATATATTTGATAGTTGTTGGCTGTATGCATGTGGGACGTCTTTGTCTAACAGACTTAAACCGTGTGAGTCCATTAATGGTTAATAAGGAGGAGTGAGCAGAAAGTAGGGGGGATATTCTGCAAAGCTCAAAGACAAATATGACATCATCTCTTATAGGGGTGTCAATCATTGTCTAATATATTCAACAACTACAAAACTGTTAGATCATAATTCAGCCTATTTTTATCATCAAAGCCGCATTGTTTTGATGCAGAGGCTATTTCAAGCCATCCTTCAAAAATGTAATAAAACAAATATGTATATAGACAATACTTTTAAAAAAACATTCAAACCACAGATCATTTCATTCTGTTGCTTTCTGCATCCTTATTAAATTAGCTGCAATAAATTTGAAGACATAATATAGAAAATGAGGAATACACACAATGACCTGATTTCCTGTTGCAAGACTCCCCCTTCTCACACAGATGCAAGGCTCCTCCACAATACAGTCAAAAGACTAGGAATGACGGAGGCCCCATCGCCATGGTAACCGGGTTCCTGCAGCTGAGCATTGCGCTTGGAGCAGTTGCTGTGGTTATTGGTGAAGGATTGAAACTGGCCCATTAGCTCCACGCCTCCAAACATCGAAGGCTTAATAGGTTTGTACAATATGGCCGCTGGATTTATCGAGCTAAGATGTTGTTTTAGCTGACATTTAATATTTATGATGTGATCACTTTATGTACTGTAAGAACCTCCAGATCTTTTATTAGGGATAGATGGTAGCTTGCCCCTGCCATTGACACTTTTAACAGAAAACAAGTCAACTAAACTCAAATTCATTGCCACTGAAATGTTTAATAACAAAAAAAACAACAAATTTTCATTTTTTGGCATTTTTCTATTGTGATAGAATAGATTAGTTGAATAGGAAGTAATTAGCATAATACACTTTATTTTGATATTTTTATCATTAGTAAAAACAAATGCTAATTGTTATTTTATTACCTTTGATATTATATTTTCCAAAATGAGAAGTAATTTTATTGCTCATAGCCTCCCTGAGGAAAACATCTGCTGTACGGCTACGCTGTATATTGTGTGACAGATTGAGTTCAGGATTTGAACACAAAGGCTTGTTATTTCTCCTCAGTCCTCATTATTTCTATAGGCTTGAATTCTGCAGATGTAGAGAAAGAGGACTTCGGCTATGATCAATACTCATCCAGGTTTCTCTTCTCAGCTTTAGAATTTACTTGGAAAATACAGCTGTCAGCACCATAGCCAGCCGATCAATAACAACATCTCAAAGCCAGAGGACTGCACATACTATTGAAAACTCATCAGCTAAAGTATCTCCCTTTATACTTGTCCATCTGGAACGTTTTACAGTAAGTGAGTAATAAAGCAGCCTATACCTAAATGCCTCTACTGTTTAAAAGATGATAACATCTTTATATAAAAAAAACCATAACAAATAATATAAAAAAATTTGAGTTTTCTATTTTGATATATTTGAAAATTCATCCTGTTACGGCAAGGCTGTATTTTGGGAAGCATTCTAATATGCTGATTTGGTGCTCAAAAAAACAGTTCTTATTTTTTTAAAACAAATATGCAGCTTAATACTTTGTTGAAATTGTGATGCATTAATTAATACAGTGTAGCCAATACCATACGAAAATGAATACATTTATATCATATTATCAAATTGGCTATATAGTGGATTGCTGATGGGGCAAATGAGGTATGAGTCTTCCCTCTAGTGGTTATCAAGAGCTACGGCTCTCCAAAAAATGCATTTTAGCAAGCAAATCAAATTGTGCGGAGAAAGAAATCAAACGTAACTCCAGTTTATGAATTAAAGGTACTTTAGGAACAACACTGGTGTTATCGGTTCAAACTCTTTTAGTTCTTTTAAGAAAGTTATATAAGTTTTTATCTAATGAACACTATAATACCACTAAACAGTTTACTTTACACACCTTATTTTTCCCAAACTGAGTTCACTGCGGGTGAAAAGACGACACACGACACTAGAAGTTTCTATGAGGGAAAAGATGAGCTTTTTTTCTTCTTCATTTTTTAATCTGAGGAGTCAGAGTAAAAACAAATGTCATATACAGCACAAGTACTGAAAGAGCAGTTAGACTGTGTGTGTTCTGCACTCGTATTTTACATTAGCACAGTTCTAGAATCTTCTAGAATCCATTTAGTAAACTCTGCTAGTACCTTAGAGCGATTTCAAAATCATATACTTACAATTCTGTAAATATATACTGTACATACATAATATTAATATAGAAATATGGTTATTTAATGCTATTTTAAGCACTTTTTTTGCACAATGATAAATGCAACGAATGTTAGGAAACAACTAATTCTTGTTCGTTCTTTGTTTGGAGAGGATACACAGTGCTAATTTGTAAAATCAGGTGAAGGTGAAGTAAACACAGTGTGGCACATAGAGCCATGAGGATTCTGCAAAGAGATGCTTTAGAATTTTTTCTTTTTTTAAACAGACAGCAGAGAGATCACTTATACATAGCCCTCTGTGACAGGCCTTGCCTTTTTTTACTAGTTTGACACGAAAGCAAGGGTAATGTAAAAGAAAAAGGCAATTTTATCAGACAATATGCAGAACCTAGTGTGTGATCAGCATGTCACGATCTTTCTTAGTTGATGTTCGTTCCCAGACACAAGGATCATTTTCTATTTAAGTGAATGGAAGTGCCAACAAAAACTGATATTGTGAAATTGCAGTCTCACAAAAGGCTCGTGAGATGATTCATCCTGGTTTTCCGGACAGATAAACACCCCCACGGTCCTAACACTGCAAGAAATAATCACGGCAATAAGAGCCACTAACAAGGCAGCCGTAATGAGCCTGCAATCTTGGGTGTGCAATCACTTGCAGGAAATGCATCCCTTATACGTCTGCTTTGCATCCTGGTCACACACGTTATCAGCGTTTGCTAAGCTGTGCTGTTATGGTCAAAGATTTCTAAGGTTTTAAGTACGTATTGGTTAGTAACTAGTTAGAACTGTGACATGTAAGATGAAGCTGATCTCCAGTGTTGGTAAAAATGAGAACTTAGATAAGACATTAATGCCACCTGAATTCTAGAAATGACAGGAATGAAAGAAACATTAAACATTAGAACAGGCAATGACTTAGTAACACTTTAAAATAAAGTCGTCCTGTAAGTGACCCTTAACTAGCACTAAAAAGCCTTTAACATTTATTAATCTTGATAAAAGTTAACTAACATAAAAATAGTACATTTTTACACATTAACTTTAGTAAATGTGCCAACATTTAGCCAACATGAACTAACAAATACGCAGTTGAATCATAATTCATTTATAAATAAACATTAAGTTTAATTTTTAGTTGAAATCTTTAACTAATGTTAGCATTTTGAACCCAATAGTAAAGTGTTACCCGACAACGACAAACATTTTAATTCCTCATACCAAAACCTCAACAGCAATAATACTGAATTAAAATTAAATTTTTTATACATTTGAAAAGCTTGTTAAAGTATCACTATATCAGTACAATCTGACAGACAAAATAAACATTTAATTCAGGTGCATTTCAGCTTAGCTACATACCTGTAGGGAAATTAATTTGGTTTGTTGAATCTAAGCAAAAAGGTTTGTTATTTTGGGTTGATATGAAGTTAAGGGTCCCCCTGGAGACACAGAAATCACATTGGCAAAAACTCTGAAGTGCTTATAATTTACGGAATGGCAACAAAAGTAAAAAGGCATGTATTGGTAAGCATACTGTATATATATATATATATATATATATATATAAAAAAAAAATAATCACAAAAAATATGATTTAGTTATACACCATTTCATAAAAAATCTGAAACTGAACACTGTATGAAATGAATATGTTACGAAAGAAAACAATCTACGATAACAAAACATTCAATACAGAAGTTAAAAAGGCTGTAAATTGAATATAGAGTGGAATGTATTTGTTTTGTCTAGATGAACTGCTGAAATATTTCAGATAAATATACAGTCAATTAATTCCAGGGTGGCGGACAAAAAGTAAACAATCTCAGAGGAACCGCTGAGAGGAATTCGTAAATATCGAATTGTGGCTTCTGGAATAAGTATTTTTTCTTTTTATATATTAATCCCTTTTTAAAAGCTACTTAGGAACTTGTTGATTATAAACCGGTATGTTTGGGAATGTGAAATATCATGTTTACGTTGCCATCTATTTTGGGAGCGCACAGCTTCTTTAAATCCGTACACACACTCTCTCTCTCTCTCTCTTCGACACATACACACATGAGATGATGAGAAGATGTGGTTAGGTTTAGTTGTCTTCCTCTTTAGCTTGAGAGAGTGCTTTCTCTGCACTCGCCGAGCCCTCGAAGCGCTGGGAGGCGATGGCAGCTTGATGGGACATGCTTTTCCTCACAATGTCTCCCTTCCTCCATAGCGTAATCTCCTAAAAATACACAAAAGATATAAATTTATGCACGTAATAGTTAAAATGTCACTCCTAACTTTTTATTTGTTCATCAAGTGAAGACCAACTTGTTGTTTGAAGTAACGCCTCTCTTCTTCATCAATGAGTACGAGATTCAGGTAATAACGAACAGAGAATTTCTTATTAATATCCCTCATGGTGGGCGTCATCTCGTACCCAGCCAGAAAAAGACGAATAGGGATGGATTCACCTGAAGCCAGTAAAAGATACAGTTACATTCTTATAAATCCGTATTATGGTATATGTTAGGAATTGTTTCGTACCTCGCACAGGTGCTCCATCCATTATCTCGTATTTTGCAATGGTGTCATTTTCGTGGTACACATTTGGCCCTGTCCCCGTTGTCTCCCGTTTAATAATATCAATCTCCATGTGTTTGATCTTAATTCGCACCAATAGGAAATAGATCTTCCCTACGATCACATCTTTCAGGTGATACCTGCCATATTTTAATGGGGGAAAAGACAGGAAAAGTGGAAACAGGGTATCAGTGGTTGACAAATCGAAATCGTATCTAGTGTTTCAAGTTAAAACGATAAACCCCTATCCTCTGGCTGTTTTTTTGACTTACTTGGACTTGTTGTACTCAAACTCAATGTGTAGACAGTCCTCAATTCCCACCTCCATCTTTATGGAGGAGTTGAGTTCTGGATATGTGCTGAGTGTGTGCACCACAATGTCCATCTCTTTGCAGATGTCATTGAGTCTCCTGCTGATAGTCGCCCGCAGGAAATAACTTAAGGAAAAAAATTAGAGTTTGTAATAAAATCTTAACAGCAGCTAAGACAGGTAACTATGTGTACAGCATGATGCGGGAGCTCATATAAACAATCTTCCTTGAGCTACACAACTGGAACATACCGTAGTTTTACATTCTGGCCTGTGTAGGACTCGTACGGTTTCTCCACGTGTGTGAACTCAAAGTCAAAGGTCTGAGATTGAGCCATTTCTCCAGGCCGAGCTAAATCCTTAACCAGAGAGACGAACTCATGATGGTTTCCTCTGTCGTAGTACAGTTCTAGCAGAAAAAAGACACAGGAGAGAAAAAACATTACTATACATGCTCAATTTATGGCTTCTTAATAAAATATTACAAAAAATATTTTGTGTATTCGGTTTCATTTGTTCAAGCAAAACAAAAATTTCAGGAATTGTTAGGTTTACCAGGTATTGAATAACATGACATTATTAAAGTAATTATTTGGGGTAAAGTATGTCTTTATAATAAATAATAACAAATAAGGTTGTGGGGGGAGGATTTGGGCGGCACAAAAAAGTTTCTTGAAAAATTCTTAGAAATGCATTAACTGTATATAAAGCTTTAAATACACCCCTTCATTTTAACAAGGAGAATAAAGTATCTTTTAAGCTTTTAAACTGTTCACTACTGAAAATGAAAAGGGGATTCGTAGCTTGTGACGAGCATCCAGAGGTGTGGTTCCTATTAAACCGCCTTTTCACTAGAGAAAGGAAGTCGACTCATTTCAGAGAATCGGTTCTGTTGAACAATTAATTTAAAACAACAGAGGCAAAACGACTCAATGATTCTTTTACAGATAACACGTAAATTTTCATTTAAAAAGTCCAATTTCAATTTGTTACAAACATGATTCATCGCAACACTTATTTAGATCATAAATATAATTTTCATTTACATGCAACAATACTTATGTCATTTACTTTCTTAAGTAAAAAAGGTTTCAAGGCTATTTTAAAATCCTGCTTTTTTACTTTGTAACCATTTCTATAACAGGTTCTACAATTAGTAACGTTTCTGCTATTTAAAAATGGACTTAGCCTACTTCCCCCTCAATCATAAGTTGTCAACGACAAAAAAAAGTCCTATCAGGGCAGTATTGGCTGTATTTCGAACAGCACACTTATGTATTACTCTTGCTATTACCCAAATAGAGATACGCTCGAACCGAATCGTGAAGGAATCGTTAAGACCTGTTTAGTGAACCGGTTCGCTCGACTCACTGAAAATATTCAAGTCGATAGAACAATTCGTTCAAACGAATCAAACACCACCAATGTGTCATATGTCACGAGACTAGTGTTTGTAATTTGACACTTCAACATACTAGCATGTTATTACTTAAGTGTGCACCCCCCTTAATGAAACAAAACAATTTTGGCCGCGACACCTTCGAACAAACGAACATGAATGTGATTGTTGAATTACAGCACTGCACATACGTTGCGTCACCAAGCATCGCTAGACAAACGCCGTTCTTACCGATTTGGCCGATAAACTCTATTTTGATCCCTTGGTGCTCGAGCCTCTTGCCTGGGTTCTTCAGCGTTACGTTGACTTTCCCAGAGACTGTCTCCCCGTCGTAGAACAGAAAGTATTTGTCCTTTTTGCCGTCTTCTGTCTTGTGCTCGGCCTTTTTTCTGGTCTCGGCATCATTTAGGACTATGTCAATTTCAGCACTTTGTCCGAAACTGAAGAAGCTCATCCCGAAACCTTGTGCTGGACTGGAATCCTTTTGTATTCTAACACCTGGTCCAATTCCACATCAATACAATTCCGTCCTGTTCACAAGCGAGCTGCTCTACCTTACGCAAGGCATGCACGTATATAAATGGGCTGTTAAAAATGATTTGAGCTAATTATTCATATGGCTACTGTATTAACACATGCAGAGGATTTTTCAGCAATGTCCAAACAGACACAAGCTTCAGAAATGAATTTACTACCGGGATAGTCCACGTAAATATTGTTTCAAAATAAAAGTCTTACAGAGACGAATGAAATTCATCAACTGTACATAAGAGTAGTCGTATTTAGGGGTTTTAGTTGTTTTACTTTTTAATAATTTGATGCACACAAAATGTTATTTTATAACACAAGTATGCAATATCACACACGTTTCCTGCAGGTTTTAAAAAGTTCAGTAATTTTTCAAATTAATGCTTTAAAGTCTCAAATTCATAAAACATATAAAAGGCTTTAAAAAACTTAACTTCATAAAAGCTGCAGAAACCCTTTAGGAGAGCCCTCTTTTTTTCTTTTTTTTTTCATGCACACTGACTTATTGTCATAGTTAATGCCTCCCTCTAGTGAGTACATCTAGGGATAGCACAACTCTGCATGAACTCCCGCTACAAACATTCACGTCGTTACCGCGCGCATGTTCTGTTGAAAACACAAAGGATTTAGTGCAAATTTAAGAAGCCAAGTCCAACAAGATATATAGACTATTTGACAGGCATATGAGTGCCAAATGGTTTCTAAGTCTCAGTGCACTCAGCCTCTTAAATCTTGATAAAAAGGGACCGCCTTTGAAACCTATTAACAAAATATATTAAACTGGTGATTATTTTATATTACACAACTAAAAAGGTGAATGGAAAGCTACACTGTGTGGTCAAATTCTTTCATGGCAGACATTATCCTCTGTAAATCCTGTTTAACTGAAAATATAAGGCAAGCTATATTAACATTTATTTCTATCAAACTAATACCTATTTTATATATAAAAATGTATTACAAGTAAGCAATCAAACTATGACTGTCATAATTAATTTAGGCTGCATATTTATCAGACTGCTTAGTCTTTATTCCTTTTACTTTATTCCTATTGATGATAAAGTAACTATTCCACTGTTACTGTTAATTAATAGGCTCATTTTTGCCATTGAATCATTTTGGGATCTGATGCTTGGATATTAACTAGCCTATTCACTTCTTAACTAGTGGATCAGTGTCTCATATTGTAAATACTAGTGACTAACTGAAAGTTGATAGTTAGTATGCAGGCTATAATTAGCCCATTAGTAAAACTGAAAAAAGATATTCACACCAAAGTCTTTGTTCACACTTAGACCCGTATGACGATCAGTTTCTCTGATAATAACTATTCACTTCTGAACTGTCAACTAGTGACATGAGAAATGACAACAGGTAATGATACTTTTGTTAAATAACTGAAAATGTGATTAGTCACTAAAAATAAATTACTATACAGGCTATAATTACCCTACCATATAATACCCTAAATAGATATTAATCACCTAAAGTGACGTAAATTAACATGTTTTTAGCGGGAAAAAAAATGTAAAATGAGCTTGCCATAAAAAGGGATAAACTGGAGTAGCGTGAGTTATGCAAACGTAGTTTCTGTTTACCTTTTGAATAGCGCTTGTGATTGGCTGTACAGACTGTCACTCCAGCTGTGGGTGTGGCCAGCTCACTCTACTCTAAAGCACGCTGCACCCTGAGAGCGCTTCATAACACAGTCATTTCGTTTAAAACCGCGCTAGGCATGGTACGAGCCGCACATCGCGATCAGACACAGGGCTTCACTGTCAGTCAGCTCTGATCATGTGCGATTGTTAAGAGTTAGCAAACTAGACAAAATCTTAACAGCACTTATCCTCTGTTTTTAGGACTGTCTGCTGACTTCGGCTTTGATTTTGTGATGGCAGAACCGCAGCAACAGCTGGTTGATATCGACCCGGATTTTGAGCCTCTCTCCCGGCCGCGCTCATGCACCTGGCCGCTGCACCGACCGGAGTTTAGCGAGCCGGGGAGCTCCAACACCTCCTCCCCGGCACCGTCCGTCAAGCAGGAGCAAGGCATCGTGGACTTTATCAACAGTCTAAGTTTATTAGAGGAGACCGAGGACTACCAGGAGGAGAAATCCGTCCTTTTAAACGACTTACACTGTCAGGACAACTGCGTCCATCCCCAGCAACAGCATCCCCAGCAGCCGAATCCCCAGCTGACGCACCCGCAACAGGTGCCGCCGCTCCCCGCCCCTGCCAGCAGCTCCACCAGCCCTGCAGCGGCCCAAAGGAAGAGCAGCTCGTCTCGCAGGAACGCTTGGGGGAATATGTCATACGCTGACCTCATCACCAAGGCGATCGAGAGCTCCCCCGAGAAGCGGCTCACCCTGTCTCAGATCTACGAGTGGATGGTGAAGAGCGTGCCTTACTTCAAAGATAAGGGCGACAGCAACAGCTCAGCCGGCTGGAAGGTAATGGCTCTCCAAGGCCAAGCACAAGTGTCATTAATAGTAGCATTAGAGGTCATCTTATTGTACACGATAAGATACTTTGCACACTGAAAGCATCCTTTTAAAGTGTCCATTAATGTAATCAAATTTTATTGTAAGATTATAAGTTTGAAAAAAGGTATGTGATACAAAATAAGTAGAAGGATCAATGTTTTGCTACATTTACATGTGTGCAGTTTTTAGCTAAAAGATCAATTCATATCTGATTTTCTACAAACACACACAATTTTTAATATTTTCCAGTAAAATATCTAAACTTCCTTAAAAGCAGATAGGTTTACTCTGTAGGACCTTTGTCTTCATTTATTTAATTGTATGATTCATTATAACAATTAAATTATTTGTTTATCATTTCAAGTATAAATGTAACAAAATCAAGAAACAACATTTATTTAATTATAATGTAATCTAATCTAGATAAGCTTTACAGAGGGTCCTGCGTCGTTCTGGCCTGACCAACCATGTTCCCATTCTACCACAGCTGTCTGTTCCACATTGTATCTTACAGCTAGTGTTTTAATTCAGTTAAATCAAAGCATGTTTAGGTATTCATTTATATTTTTTTACCAATGAAAATGGTATAGCGTAACATATGCGAGTAACAATTATGCTTCTAAAGCGCACTTGTGGATTCCCTCTCAGCGTAAATGAATGACATGCGGTTTGTTATGGAATTTAAGGCTCGAAAGAGGAGGGACCGGAGCTCACAGTGTTCAGAAGAATGCATAACAACCCAGTATCAGCTGCGCATTTCGCTGATGCCAGTTCAGTTTAATCTTTGTTTAATATCCTTGTCGAAGAACTTGTGGTTTGGCTTTCTGTCGTCACCATGACGTAGAGAGAGGGTTAAATAAGGTTAAATATCTTTTTTTTTAACTCGCCCTCATGTCATTTCAAACTTGCATGACTTTGTTTTTTCTGTGAAACTGGTACTGAAGCTTTCACACTTCAAAAAGGATGTAAAACCATTATTAAAAAGTGGTTGCTACATGTTTGCACTATATATATAATTCCAAGTCTGAATGTGTGGCATACAATAGCTTTGTGTGAAAAAAAAATGAAAAAAGCGACTGGCAAAGTCTTTACATTTTCTACTTTTTGTGAGTGAACTACTGTTATTCATCTAGCAGTGTGAGTGAACGCTGCTCATTTTCATCAGTTTTAGTCACGCGACCTATTTTTCCAGCCCTCATGCAGAGGTATGTTGTAAGTCTTGTGATTTGACGACACATTTCTAAAGCTCCTGAGGTGCTTTGAGGTGCCTGATGGCTAAAACCAACTATCAGGGCTGCCATGAGTGAGGTGGAGCAAACAGAGAGTGGTTTCAGTGTTGAAAGGGTTTTTGTCAACCTGTCATTTGCCTCTAGAGCACTTGTCCCTGTCTCTGATTCACTCCTCCATACAAGCCACTTTTGTTTCTTTGCTTGCTCTGTGCGTAAATGGAAATACAAATCCTTACCGTCACCCATGTCAGGGCCTCCTCCCAACTCTGAGCTAAAAATACCGGCAGGATTACCTGTCATTATAGGGAGACACATTTACCTGAAAGGTGTGGTTCGCCCCCTCCTCACTCTCAACTACACGCCACGACAAAACATCGTCTGGACTCCTCCACCTGTGACATCATAGTTTCAGCATTCCAGTCACTCATGGGATACTTGTAGGGGTTGGACTGCTCTTTATCATCATACTGTCTGCATACCTGAGACTACAATAGTATTCTTCTTCCTGTGCCAGTAGATTCCAGTCCATGACGGTCACATTAACGTAAGTAAAACTTGAGCAACTAAAGAAAGGGGTTTGCCATGATGCAGTTGAGTCAATGTCATATGATTATGAGTATAATGCAGGGCTATGCAATAAGCTTTCTATTAAGGATAGAAAAATGTGTGTAGATTTATATAATATAGCTATATAATTTTTTTTAAATATCCATATTATTTTAAATGAGAGCAACAAATAATTTATTAGGTTTTAAATTTGCAGTAATACCTGGAAATTATACATCTATGATGTAACTTCCTTACAGCTATAAATTCATAAACCCACTTTTGCTGGAAAATGATGTCATAAGGCGATTTCTTTATGATTTTCAACCCTTTATAACTGATGCTTCCAAGACACCACAAATTAGTCTTGCAACTGTGACAAAACCTCAGCTGTATTAGCCAGCTGGATACATTTAACATGGAGATATATTTAAAACGGAATAATTTGCACTAGTGTTGTCAGGGTACCAAAATTTCAGTATTCGCTACCAATACCAGTGAAAATCCACGGTTCTCTGTACCAATTTCGGTACCAAAGCAAAACACAAAAACACTTTTATATA
>JAUMHP010000059.1:10560443-10576706 GCA_032361065.1 Enteromius trimaculatus
CTGTGTGTGTATTGTGTCTTTCTTTGTGTCTGTGTCTCTCTCTCTCTCTCTCTCTCTCTCTCTGAGTGTCAGAATGGAGCGAGGCTGTGCTGTGGGGGTTCTGTTACAGTGCAGACAGACGCCAGACAGCCCATACGTTATTACTCTCTCTGTGTCTGTTTGCAAGGGTCTGTCAGCAGTACTGGAGAGGCTGTCCTCCTCTACACACACGCACAGACACACACAGCGAACTCATCGACCCCGTCCCTCTCAGCAGGAAAACATTCCCGCTGCCCCGCCTCTACCTTAACACACCTCCTCCTCCTCCATGACTCAATGCCTGCTACCTCCCTCTGTCTCCAGCACTTCACTTTCCATACTGGTACCCCTCTTTCTCATTTTTATCTCTATTCCTCCAGTTCTTCCTTTTCCTCTCACTCAGCATCCTTTCCTCTACTCTTTTTTTTTCCCCCCTCATTATTCTTATCCTTTGTAGGGCCAGTTAAACGGGTCAGACAAAAGTTCCAGAACTTGTGTTTCCAGACCCCCTGCACACTTACTCATTCAAATCCATGTGGGCACTTTCTTCACTGACTCTGTGATGTAGAAGCCACATTTCCCTTGACTTGACCTCTAAGGTCGTGACCTTCAACATCAAAGGTTGAAGGTAACCTCCTGCGGCTTGAGTCTCTGCTTTTTCTCTTCCTACCACTTTACTTCCTGCTACACAGGAAACAGACTGTTCATCCCTTCAGTAAAGTAATTTTTTTTTTTTTTTTTTATTCTTTCTAAGACATTGTTTATTTGTAGTTATAAATCCAGTAATGTAGTATGCATATTATATTATATATATTGTATATTACATACATAAAAATGTAACTAGCAACTCTTCCCTTTGAAAGATTCAAAGTGCTTTTACACATAATATATTTTGTTTTGTACATTACTTGAGTTATACTAAAACAGGATGGGTTTTATTTTGAGCATTCATCATCATAACATATTGTCCACTTGTATGCTTATATAGAATATAAGGATATATAGGATAGTTATTGCAAATTTAATTTTAGATCTGATTCCAACTACTATCATAGATGTCAATGCCGCCATTAAATGTATTTATTTTCTATTTCTGAGGGGAAAATTAATAACTATAGCCATCTGTCATTATGTACTTGTATTATTTAATCATTTATTAATTACAAAACACTTCACTTTATTTGAATACCCCTTCAATCATCAGACATCCATCACACAACACCATTAATAAATGTCACATTATTTATACATTACATTTACCCTCTTGAAATATCTCAGTTATGACCTTTAGTAACACTGTTCATTTTCGGTAATTATCACGTCATGATATTGTCAAAATACCACACAAAACAAATTAAGTGTCCCTTGTCCTTGTTTATTGTTGACTTTTTCTTCTCAATGACAGTTCAGGCCTAAATCATGTCACTTTTCTCCAAAGGGATCACAATAAGAGTTAAGCTTGCAAAGATTTTGCGATTTTTAAATTGAACTGTGGTAGTCTCGCTTCTATTTCTAAGTAGATGAAGGTCAGGTCAGGGTGTGAATGGAAAAACCGAAGCAGACAAAATATCATTAACCCAGGATGTGTACATATGTTGAGTTCAGTGTGTGCCTCCGAAAAGGACATGACTAATACAGTTGTTGCTTTGCCAGCTAACTGAATATTCCTCTACTTCATATTGTTATATATTTGTTAATCAAAATGTTGTTTATCTTGTGTTTCAGTACTACCGTGTGTAGTACAGACCAAAAGCAAGATAGTATGTGTTAAAATCGTTTTATTGGGTAAAAGCAAGATGCTATGATATTGATTGGACGATTACAGGTCATTTCCACTTCTTGTGAATGGATTCCAGTGAGACACCTACAGATTTTTTATGTTCTCATCTTGTTCTCTCTCTCTCTCTCTCTCTCTCTCTCTCCCAGAACTCAATCAGACACAATCTGTCCTTGCACAGCCGTTTCGTTCGCGTCCAGAATGAAGGAACAGGGAAGAGCTCATGGTGGATGCTGAACCCTGAGGGGGGAAAGAGTGGCAAGTCTCCACGCCGGAGAGCCACTTCCATGGACAACAACAGCAAGTTCACGAAGAGCCGTGGACGAGCAGCCAAGAAAAAGGTCAGTTGAGGCGAAAACACTCTCTGCTTGCTCAGTAGGTGCAGATTAACTGTGTGTCAAAATATGAGTGCGGTGGTTTGAACTGCTGAATCATCACTCAACATAAAGTTATAGAGTTTATATTAACAAATAAATCTTGTCTTGTCTTGATTTAAGTGGCACATTGCAACAAATATAAATTGTTCACGTTTTAATTAATAAAGCTATCAAAATTGACTAACGGAATTGATGGTACATCACGACATGCCTTTTGTCTCATTTCTATTTTCTACGCACTTGAAGCTACTTTATTTAGCATGATCATCTGAAGCAGAATACATTTTTACAAAAAAAAAATGTGATATTTATTTTTATTTATTTTATTTATTTAGTTATTTTATTTATATATAAATAAACAAATATACAAATGAATAAACAGATTGTCAAATGAAAATAATAAAGCTGAATTACAATAACAATTAAAACATTTATAAACCATTTTATTGGTGCAAAATACATCTGTACATTTTTTCTCTATTCTCAAACAACCCCAAAAAATAATTGTCCAGTGAAATTGAGTTTAAAAATAATACATGGCCTCAAATCTTCTGAAAATCGGATTGATTTTTGATTGATTTGATCAATTTGATCAGATAATCCATAGTTGTGCCACTTCCAGTGTTGGTATGGCATAAGAATGACTTGCAGAGATGTATATCTGAACAGTACTGTGTTACAATTGGTTTTCATGGCTGTTCTTTTGCATATGTAGATGTCGATGCAGGGTGGACTGGACGGTGGTTCTAACAGTCCTGGTTCTCAGTACCCAAAATGGCTCGGCAGTCCCAACTCTCACAGCAATGATGACTTTGAACCCTGGACCACCTTTCGTACCCGCGCCAGCTCTGATGCCAGTACGCTCAGCGGCCGTCGCTCACCATTCCTACCCGAGGAGGACGAGGCCGGTGAGGTTCCCATCGGGTACCCAAGCACCAAACTGGGCGGCCCCCTCCCCAGCCTGTCTGAAGTGGCGCCTCACCATGGTTCTGAGAACGTTATGATGGACAATCTCTTAGACAACCTCAACCTCATCTCACCCAAAAATAACACCCAGGGCAGCCAAGACACCCAAACAGCGTTGTCTTCGCCCATGATGCAGAGTAGCCCTGGGTACCCATCTTACAACTCCCCCAGTATGGGTCCTCAGCCCCAAGTCCAGCAGGACTACCGGAGGTGCCTGTATGGACAGGCCGGAGTGGGCGGACAGAGTCCAATTGCCATACCGACTTTATCGGACAGTCAACCAGGAGGATACGGACCCTTCGTGAGTCAGTACAACTGTCCCGCAGGATTGCTCAAAGAGCTGCTGACCGCAGAAGCCGATCCGAGAGGAGACATGATGCAGTCTTTAGAGTCGGTGGGGTCTGGAGAAGGGCGACGGGTGCTACCTAGCTATTCTAGTCAGGGACAAATGGCACAGGGGGGCAAAATGATCATGCATCCTCACTTGCATGGGCATCCACGCTCGCTTCATCAATTGCCATCACCGGGATTGGCCATGAACGGCTGCGGTTTGCTGCCCAACGGGCATCCTGTTCGTCTCTGTAACATGAAGCTACAACCACACCTGCCTCATCATGCTCAACTGGGAAGAGGCGGAGAAGCCAGAATGCCAAATTACACCAATGGCAATGGTTTCCACAGGCACGGACCGGGTCCTCATCACCATCACAGCCACCCGGAGCGGCTGCCCAGTGACTTAGATGACATGTCAATCGAGCAGCTGGAGTGTGATGTAGAAACCGTCCTTTCCGACACACTCATGGACGGCGATGCTCTGGACTTCAACTTCGACCCCATGAGCAGTCAACAGAGTTTCCCGCACGGAGTCAAGACCAATACGCATAGCTGGGTATCAGGATAAACACCTCATCTACACAAATACATATAGATTTGTGAGGCAGGCTGTTTTTGATTTATAATATGAATTCATCATAACTAATGTGTGTGAATATATATGTAAATATGTCATAGACATATAGCAGGTCAATCAACAGTTGACTAAAGCAGACTGAATGCTGTAGGTCATAACAAAAGGTTGCACAAACAAGAGAGATTTCAAACTTACATTTCCTTCCCATCTGCAAGGACTCAATTATTAAAAGTCTAAAATAGAACAATTATGAGTGAATACAAAACAAAAGTTAAATAAATAGTTCATTTAAGCCCATCTCCGCACACTTGTGTCACAATTCTATCTTTTTTCACAATTGTACTTTTTTTTTTTTCACCCTTTATATCTTGCTATATATCTTTAAATTCTTTGTTTATCTCAATCACAATCGTCACTATTTCTAATTGTCAATATATATCACACAAGTCCAGTTGTAATTCTCATTTCTCATAGTTGTGATATGAGAAATTCCAATTTTATTTCTAACAATTCTGAATTTATTTCTCACAATTGCAACCTTCTTTCTCATTGTTGTGACAACAGTTGGTTGTCAGGCGAAATGCCTATTACTGAAAATGCCTGTATTGCCGCCTAATTTATTTCTTTTATATCTCGCAATTCTTGTATTTCTCCCAAATCTGAATTTATTTCTCCCCATTGTGACTTTTTCACATAGTTGTGACTACAGTTGTTTTTCATCCAACATGCATATTAACCACTGCATGTACCACCACCTACTTTATTTCTTGCAGTTGTGATTATATATCTCTCAATTCTAATCTTATCTCTCTCAAATTTATACAAATCGTGACTCGATTTATTTTGTAGTTGGGAATGTAGATCTGTTAATTCCTGTTAATTCCTCCCAATTGTTAACTTCTCCCAATTGTGACTCATTTTCTTGTCATTTTGAATGTGTATTTCACATTTCTGAATACACTCTATTCTCCCAGTTCTAAATTTATTTTTCACCATTGCGACTTTATTTCTCATAGTCGTAATTATATATCTTACAGATTTCAATTTGTATCTCCCAATTCTGAATTAATTTCTTACAATTGCAACTTTATTTCTCATAGTTGAGGCAACAGTATGCCGAAAAGTCGCTGCATGTACTACTTTATTTCTCATAGTTGTGACTACAGTATGTATTTAGCGATTCCAATTTTATTTCTCTGAATTCTGACTTGTTTCTCACAACCCGAAACTTTTTAGATTTTATATAAAATAGACAAAATTCATTAATACCGTTTTCTCTGTTCTCTCTCTCTCTCTGAAGTGTGTGCATGCACCTCATGAACTGTTTACCTCAGTCAGGACTTCTGCAACCAATCAGCAGAGGCTAGTGAATGGTCATTATTTACTGAGTTACAGTACATTGTTCCAGTAGACTCCATGATTGTCGGGAATCATCATAATCTGCTTTTTACTTGTGGTTAGTCCGAGTATAAATATTGAAACAGACTAATCAAAAATAGTCACGTCAAACACTCACAGACATTTGAGATTGTTTTGTATATTTTTGTCTATTTGGTCTTTCAGTTTGGCACTGTAGGTCACTAAAACGAATTCAGGGCAGATGTGTGTGTCATAAACTGGAGTGCTGTATGATGTCTGGTATAGTGTACATTACAGTTATCTTTGTCATTTCAGGGTGCTGAATGAATGTGTTTTGTACAGAGATGTATATTTTTGTTGTACTGATGGGATGGTAAATGAAATGTTTATATTTGTACATTTGTAAGCTTCTTACAGGTCATTTTAAATGCTCTTCAATAACACCCCATCCCAGCTTTTAAATGTCTAAAAACATATTTTATTGCGGCCTTGTTTGCTGTATATATAACACAGATTTTCTCAAACTGCTGGATGAAATTCTTTCATTGTATATAATGATGTGTACTTTGTGCCTTCCCCTCTTACATCCTGAAATTTCTCACCAATTTCTGATTTAAAATTCATGTATTTTTTAATGAATTTAAAGATAACAGCAAGAAGTCTTGATATTGAAAGGCCATTGACTTTTTTTTGAGTTACATGGGAAAGTTTGTTCAAGTATAACTCCAAGAAAACTTCATGATATTCATGATTCATTCATATTTTAAAATAATAATGATGATGATGATAATAATAATAATAATAATAATAATAATAATTTTACTTTGGAAAATGTTTTTGAAAGCATTTTGCGATATTTCCCTTACATTTGTTTTTTAACAATGTCAAAATGGAACAAATTTAAAAGGATCTATGCTGGGATTCCAGAATCCTCAGAAAAGGTCACTTATTTTAAGACTAATTAAGACTAATTTTGCATCTGTCTAGGGTATCAGGCTAAAGGCCTCTTAAGATGTTTTTACATTTATGTTTTTGACATAAATTCTATGATAATTTAGTGTAATTTAAGCTTTTTCTCTGTGTTTTTGTCTTAATGTTGTACATGCGCACACACACACACACACACACATTCATTGTAACCACACATCTACAGAATATTTAATGCATTGATATTTCTAACCAGTGAGATTTTCTATTCGAACAGTGATGTGTACCATGGAGGTTTGTAAAGTAAAAAGAATATTTCAAACATATGCATATATTTTTAACAGATATAAAACAACAATCTGCTTTTTGTAGTAATTTCAGACTGCCTCTTAATATTCAAAGTATGCTTTTGTTTGTATGTGTCTGTTATATAGTATCTGTACTATACAATTTTATGTATCATTAAGTTTGGTTGACTTTGTGAGTTTTTTATAATTATTCTGGTCTAGATTGGATCTTTTGACATGTGAATAGCATTGATTTTGTCTTATTTAATAATCAGAAATGTCATTTGTTTTGACTCTAATTTCTCAATGGACGAATTTTTCTCAAATGTGTTAGTGAAGGTTTTTGTTTGTTTTTTTTTGCTGATTTTAATGTCTAACGTGACTTAATAGAGATGGGAAATATATTCCCACTGTAGCCAGTTGTACATTAGAAACATACACTTGTCGTACAGTCTTCGTCAGAACCACATGCTTTTTTAGACTAGTTCATGGAGGAAGTGCCTATTAATATTGTTATGTAAACTGCGATGAAGAACTGATTTTAATTTAACAAAAAGAAAATTGCAGCTGTTATATGAAGCCATAATTGTATATAAAGGTATAAATATATGAACTAAGAGTCTGTATTTATTTATTTAATTTTATTTTTTGAGCTGTTTTTAATTTGTGTATTGTTTGTGTATCACGGAGTTTGTGTGGGTGAGAGTGTGTACAGGTGATTCTGATAATGGGTAATCACCATCTGATGCTGTTAGGGGACCAGAAAAACGTATATAAGTGCAAGACAAACAAGTAAAGTTTGTTTTACTTCATTTCTGTTTGTCACAATCAGGAATCAACAGTCAGTCTGCAGTTACTTTTACAAAAAGCATACTAACACAAGTATGCAAATTGATGCCCAAAAACATGATCTGTAATCTTTGGAAAACAAATTAAGATATTTTTGACATTATTGGAGAGCCATCTGTCCCTCCATAGACAGCAGGGGTGGACTTAACCATTAGGCAAAGGTAGGCGACTTCCTTGGGCCCCTGAAAGCCAAGGGGCCCCCAAAATGCTTATTTATACACGAGATGCGCATTAAGCGAGGACACGCGAACAGTTGCTATTTACAGTGTTTGTTACCATGACAACCATCTGCATCTCCGAGTTGAACGTGCTTCTTGTGTATCTTCTAGCAAACGAAAATATTATGCATCTGACATTGACTGACTATCTTTTCAGTTAAAAGATATGTTGCTTATCTGAGGCCCCGTTGACACTAGTGGGTTTTCGCTTTAAAGCGCATAACTTTTGCTACGGTTACACCTATCGTTTACACTAAGCCGACGTTTTCTACCCTAGAAAACGGACACTTTTGAAACCGCTGCAGACCCTTTTTCAGTTTGAAAACTCCGGAGTAGGTTTAATGCCAGTCTAAACGAGGATCGTTTTCATTCTAAAACGCCGTTTTAAAACGAAAACGCACTAGTATAAACGGGGCCTAATTTTACATGCAAACACAGCTGTTGTCATTATTTTACGTGTAGCCGATTTGATTTTATCAGACGACGATTCGATTATAAATCTGAATTTTTGTGCAGATTAACATCTTGGAAGGTAGAGCTGGTTATGTAGTTTTAATAAGTCACTATTAAGTCATATTTCAAATTCATCCTGTTTTATGACAACAGAAACAGTAGATTTATTGAGAATTTAGCTGCATCAGAATACAGTATGTGCACACAGAGAAGCGAAAATGTAGCCTAAACAGGGTTGTGTCATTAAATATAATCAGTAATAATAATTTTATACTTCTGTTCTTGAGTCTCAACTGTAAATCAATTCCGAGGTCTGCAACAGGAAAGAATAAAAGTGTCCCCATAAAAAGAATCGTAATAATATGTACATGAAAAATGTAGAAATACTGGACATAACTATGTGGCACCATTGTGCAGCAGCAAATATAGAGCCCCGTTTCTATATTTGCCTGAGGCCCCAAATTCACTAAATCCGCCCCTGATAGACACCAATACAACTGAAATGATCCCAGATCCAGAAATGTAGTGAAAACATTGATAAAACAGTCCATGTGACATCAGTGGATCAACTTCAGTTTTGCGATGCAGAATACTTTTTTGTGCAAATACAACAAAAACTAACATAATTTACTCTTCTCCCGTGACTTATGTCTTCCGCCATCTTAATCAGCCTTGTTTACATCCGGGTGAAAGCATGCACATGTGCCTAATCTGCAACTGTTTGAGACTAGAAGAAAGTAATGTTTTCTAAAATGGCAGAAGGCGTAAGTTATAGGAGAAGAATGGTTGAGTACTGTATATGATGTTATTTTTGTCTTTTTCTCATAGCGTCGCAAAACTTAAGTTAACTATTTTATCAATGTTTTTACGTTTCTGGATCTGGGATCATTTCAGTTGTATTGCTGTCTAAAACCGGTGGCTCTCTGATATCATCAAAAATATCTTCATTTGTGTTGCAAAGATGAACGAAGGTCTTATGGGTTTGGAACGACACAAGGGTGAGTAATTAATGACAGAATTATCATTTTTGGGCGAACTAACCCTTTAAGTGCAAAATTTCCGGTCCCTGTTTGTTGTAATCATCTTTTTTTTAGTTTGCGTTACAAGAAAGAAATACGGAGCCTTGCACATGACATAAACTGGCAAGAAAAAAAAATTATAATAATTTTTAAATCGTGCATGCGATTACTATTTCTTTTTGGTGTCGGGTTGAGTCATTGTCTGACATCTCTGGTTAGGTAAAAGGGCAGCATGTCGCCCCCTCTCTTGCCGGGTCAGGTCGGTTGTAGCCTGGGTCTCTGTGGTGGGTCAGGTTTGCTGAAGAATGTGACTAGACACATATGCTCCCCATATGTTCCTCTTGATGGATATGCAGAGAGGGGTTAGGAAGAAAGAGAAGAAGAGAGGCCACATTAGGACACTAGAACACTCTAGGACATGAGTTCACTTTGCGGGACACACCAAGCAATGAACTCATAGACCCCTTCCTCACTGTCAGATAGGAATCTCTGTAACTTCTTCTAAGCTGTAGGGGTTTGTTGTTGAAGCTGTGCACACGAAACACATTTTTAAGACGTCTTCTTCTCAATGCGTGTGTTCTGACTCAGAAAGAGTTTCTTTTTAAAGGCACCACTGTATTTGAATTTTTTTTGTGTGCCAACAATCAGGTTTCTTCATTTATTTTTTGGATATAAACCACGCTGACCTCTTTTAGGCCTTTGAAGATGCATCTAAATGGTCACATGGCCATTTTATGAGAATTCCAGTGGGATTAGTTAATTCAATATATTCTTTATTTTGCAGTAAAAGAGAAATCCATACAGTTGTCCACTTTATGTGTCTGCTTGTAATAACGTAAAATGAAATTAAATGTTTTAAATCGATATAAATAAGTCATTTTGTGTAATACCTTAAAGTGAGTTGCAAGTTGCAACTTTTACATCTATTTGTAGCACAGGCTGTATGTAATTTCTATATATGCATATGGACTGTTTCTTTACGACACAGAGACTTTTCATGCAAAGATTTCTTCTTCCCCTGTTTTAAAGTATGTCCATGGTGAGGCTCAGGCCACAGTTTTTCAAGAAGGAAGTGAAACTGTGTGTCTCTCCTCAGCCAGAAACCACCAAGCAAACTTTCAGCTGCCAAAATAGAACCCCATCGAGACTTCAGCTGAAGTTCATCAAGTTCAGGACAAGTGTGTCAGCATGCAGCACACACTCGCACTGGGTCAGGTAGACCTAGGGTATAGAAAGATCTATTAAGCTGTCATTCATTCAAAAAGAAGAAAAAAGAATGAAAGGATGTTATTAGAACCTTAAAAGCCTAATTTGAAAGTTCTTGCTTTTCAGTGCTTATAGAAAATGGGATTCTTCTTTTGGAAGTTTTTTTTTTTTTTTATACATTTTATATAAATTCACTTCCTGTGTCATGGTTAAAAGCAAAAGTTGAGGTTGAAATAATGACTTCCATGGCACCATGAAAGTGGTCCATCTGACTTTCTGAGATTTTTACCATGATTCACATTAATGTAACAATAGCTGATATACTAAAAATAAAAAGAACCAGAATAATTCAACATCATTAAATGGCTCTGGATCACAGTGCAGCTGTCAGAAACAAATTAATTGCAATGTTAAGCTTTACCAGTATCCTTCAATAAACTAGGTTTTAGCCATTTTTCAGTATTTTTTTATCTTTTAAAATAAAGCATGTTTTTTTATTTGGATGATGATAAAACTTTATTTCAGTCATATTTTGACATTTCATTTTTACAAAAAATTGAAAGTATACAATATCACACTCTAAAATATTCTGACATATTCTGTGTGTGTACGAATGAGGGATAATGAACCACTTTAATGTATACTGTACATGTAAAGTATATTGTCATTGTATATCATTTTTAAAATAGATGATTCTCACTATCCCCATATTATTAATTTAAATTAAACCATGACTGCATACATTATGTCTCTCATCATCTGTTTATTGCAACCATGTGACACATAAACTAAATAAAAAAATGTGACATTTCATTGTTGTTCCGAGCTGAAATTTAAACAAACCAAAAATTGAAATGTGAAATATCAAAAAAGCACGTCAAGTCTCCCAGTTCTGACTTTCATTAGCGCTGCCGCTCTCATTTTACTGTTTGTCTTTCACTTTTTCTCTTTTACACACACTCATTCTCGCTCTCTCTTTTCTCAGTTTGGATTTTACTTACACTGATGAGCGATCCAATCTGTTTTTGGGTCTGGTTCTCCTCAAAGCAACTGCTTGAAGCCCTCTGGCGCTGCTAGAAAGTCTTGTTAAGCTGTGAAAGTGGAAGAAAACTCGCAGGGAGTGCTGACAGCTTTGATACATGGAAAATATAAAGACAGCTGAGAGCAGTTTAGTTGTGAGAGGCGCAAATATGATTATTACCCTGTATCTTAGATCCATCTCTGCTGCAAGTTCATTATGTTTGCTTGGCTGTGCGGTAGATATGTTGGTAATATTGCGATTGAGGTTGCCCTTCATGCCCTATTGGTTAATTTGTTATGAGACGCAAGTAGTCAGTCCATTAATTTGTTTAATTGGCAGCTTTAGCAACTTGTATTACACTAATTTAGAGAATGTCTGCCCATAGGTTTGTTATATTCGAAGTATATACATATACTGTAATAAAAGCATACATCATACTTCTTTGGCTATGACTTCACATCATTTATTTTGAATTTAAAGATGTTTACTTTCCTGTGGACCACAGCACCTCTTGCTGACTTGGTTTGTTTTGCAGACATTTGGTCTTTGCTGCTGATGTCATGGAAAGTGCATGTACAAAGACTAAAGGCTAAAGTCTGCTTTTAAATGTGAGGAGTAACCATGGCGATTGGAGACCGCGTGGAGGATGATAGCAGAGGACGATTAGACGAAGGGAACAGCTGACATCCTGTTGTTTGGAGAATGCAGATACAGTTTGAAGAGAATAATTCAGCACTATTGACAAGAACTTTTGTATAATATGTAAATTAAAGCTGATTTTAAAGTTAAAGTGTTAAGTACAATTAGTACAACACGGTAACTCAGAGAGTTAGATGTTAGTGATGATTTTTGATCAAATATTATGACTCACAGATGGCAGGAAAATTAGACTGCTGTCACTTTAAGACCTGGATCCAATTGAATGTCGTTTAATTTGTCAGCTGTTTGCTTTCACTTGATTTTAACACATAAAAGCGCTATAAAGCGGCAAAAATAACTTTGTGCAATCCTCCCAAGCTTTATGAGCACCGTCTTCACGTAACAGCACTGACAAATGATTTCTCTCTCAGCTGACTGCGTTTTTTGACAGCTTAAAATAACAGTAAATCACAGTGCAAACGCGTTCATTTTCGTGACCATATGCTGCATCCGAAATCGCATACTTCCCTACTATATAGTACGAGAAAAACAGTATGCGAGGCGAGTAGTATGTCCGAATTCATAGCATTCGAAATTCAGTAGGCGAGTCCCCGGATGACCTACTGCTTCCGCCCCAATTCTGTAGTTTGCATACTATGGACACTTTCCTATCCCATGAGGCCCCCGGGAGAGGAGACATCATATTCGAAACATGGCGGAAAGTTGAGACGTTGAGAAAAAAAAGCCCCAAAAAAACCCATAGGTTTCTAAAGTGGGCGGAGCCAACCGTGGCCATGTTTGAATCGCGCCACCGCGCGTCACTCTCGGATTATTGAAAGTGGCCAAAGAGGCGGGAGCTGGTTGATAAAACCCCGCCCACCTAGCGCGACAGGGTGACAGCCGCGCAATCCACGCTTAATTATGCAGAACTTTAAGGCTTAATATAATGTAAAAAAAATTCACCTCCCTCACAATTGTTATGAAGGGCAACATTAGTTATATAGATCAAAATACCTACTGGTTAATCGTTTCTACTATACCTTTTTTAAAATTCTGAGTCTAGCAGCTTCCGTTCTCATCCACGTCCAGCTATTTTTAGCTGCAAAAACACATTGTTTTGTTGGTGTCTTGTCATGTTATTTTAAAGTATTTTCTGAATTATGAACACACTGGTTTGTAGTGCAAACAGTTTTAACGTTTACTGCACGTTGTTATTCTTCTTGTTACTTACCTAAAAGTCTCACCCATAGGCTTGAAGAAAATCTAATATATTGTTTTGATGTATTTTAATGATACATCATTACAAATAATGAATTGATATTTAATAACAAAAAAAAGTGTGGAAGAATCATTGGCTGCACTAAATATGTGCATTGTGCACAAGGATATTTTTTGTTTGACATTCAGGTCCTGTCTTTTCTTATCACGTTAAATTTGGACTGCAAATCCAAGTAAAATTTGATTGCATTAGGCTATATGTGTTTCATTTTGGAGGCTGTATCCTCCAGAAGTCAAATTATTTTAACTGTATATGTCACATATGTCAGTCTCAAGACTGCATAGAAAGAAAAAAATACAATATGTTACAAGTCACAAGTAATAACCTCCAAACTCTCACTCATTGAAGTTTGCGGTCAAATGCAACCTGTCTCCAAAATGAGACACAGGGTGTAAATAATGACATTGATTATTAGGAATTAATATTTTCGTCCAGCAATAGTTGTGGCTTTATTATGCTAGTTGATTAGAGAAGATTATGACTCCAACCAGTTCGAAGATATCAAATATTTGATATTTTAAATCAATTTTGAATTGTGTGTTTCCTGGAAACAAGATGCATGTTTCTGCATAAGTCTGTTGTGTGAATGACTTGAAAGCTTGCATGATCCTCAGTCCTTTAGTGCCATTTCAGTTACAAAGACTGCAAATGTATGATGCCTAGCATTTTAAAGTCTGTTAAGGCTTTAAACGGCATGCAGTGTATTCCAACCTTAAGATTAACACATGTTCTTGCTAGTCAGCCACATGAACACAGAGCTGCTGCACACAGCAGACAGTGGGGTATTACACAATAAATTCACTTAATTAGTTGCTGTTCCCTATAGGTTGCAGCACACAGAAGGGACCTTGCAGTTTATTGTTCAGCGGCCTGGTTGAAGAGTTCAGTGTGCATGAGGGGAGGGCAGAAGTCAACACACAGCATGACATGATGCTCTTGTTAAGTATGTTGTGATGTTAAAAGCACATCAGTGCATTTAAATGGTGCATTGCATTCTTGGAATTTCGTTTTACCTAATGCTTGTTACTTGAGCGAATGGTAAAGGAAAAAGCACTGTTTGTTACTGACCTTTGACCCTCACACACAGTACATTTTAGTGATTGTTAATGCTTCTTGGGGTTGTAAAGGTGATTTTATGGAAAGCCCATATAGCTGTTTTTTTTCACAGTGGATTTATCCTCATCATAAATTATCTTTGAGATGTAACACTTATTAAATGTCATTTAATTGAGACATTTTTTTAGTGCTGGGAAAGTCTGATTGAACCTGTCATTTTCTAAATGTCATTTTTATTTTTAATACTCAATTTTGTTCTGCTTCAATTTCCCCAACTGTTATCAAAAGATCAGCAATACCAATTTTCCTGCAAAAAATGTCTGTTTATGATAATTTGATCTTACCATACAAACACATGATTGTGCAATAAGTGGTATACTGTACATCCTTTTAGTCATCATTTTAAATGCTTAAAGGAATAGTTTACCCCTTACTTAAATGTGAAATGCTCCGCCTGTCGCTAAAGCTCAACATGTGATGCATTTAATGTCTTTTAAAAGGGCCAACACGACTTTTCTTCTATTCCAGCAAAAAAAGCTGCTCCTACAGGTTTTGAATGATGTGGGTAAGTAAATAATGACAGAATGTTCCTTTTCGGATGAACTATTTATTTAAACAAACTTTGATTTGATCCACGGCCCTTTTAATGCTGATGAGAGACAGCAAATTTATACCGCTGGGATTTAGTGACAGACAGAGCAATTCACAGCTGAAAAAACACAGAATAGGCCAAAAATTACAGGACCCTGCGCTGCACTAAAAGGGTGCAAACAGCATAAGCACAAAACAAGTGTCCCAGTCGTGCTATTCCACCACATAAATCCAGAGAAAATTGCTTAGCAATATTCGGTTCATTAGTTGTCGTTGTTATTGGAGCACTAAAGAAAATCCCTTATTGGTTGAATATGCATATAATTTTTTTCTTCTAAGCTAGGTGGTTTGAGAACAGTTACACATTCTTTATTTTTTTTCTATATATATATATATATATGAGATACATAATTTCAGTGAAACTGAAACTGAAATGATTTGCATAATTAAGCTATTTATTATAACTCTTTGTTTTTTTATGTCCCTTACACAATATATAATTTGTGAATATAGATCACTTTTACTAAGAATAAATTAAGTGAATTTTTCATATCTGCATTTTGCTGGGTTTATCCCGAAAACAAGTAAACTTGAGATAAGGAAAATAAACACACATATATACTGTCACAGTCAGCTGGATGTGCCAGCCCAGATCAGGGGATGGTACTCCAGCGCCCAGCGAACTCTCTGTGTTTTATGTTTGTTTTCATTCATGGACTCAAACTCATGCCCCTGCCCTGCTCGTTGGTTGTCATGGTGTTTCATTGCTAGTCTTCACCCACTGACCCAGTTTTAGGTGTATAAAGTCCCCTTCTGTTTGAGAGTTTGTCACGGTTCATTGTACTGTTTTGCTGTCTTGTTTTTCATTCGTGTTCCCATGCTATCTTGGATTATTCGTTATCGACCACGCCTGTTTCCGGACTATCGTTCTCGTCTTGCCCTCTGAACTCTGATCGCCACCCACTCGACTCACGCCTGGACTCTGACCACTCACTTGCTTAGCCTTCTCTGTTTATGTTCGCCGGTGATGACCCATCCTGTCTGTCTATTCTCTGTGTCTCAATAAAAAAGCTTGCACGTTAATCCGAACTAATTCTCGTCTTCCACTCGTAACATATACACACATAGACAGACATCTTTATTTGTCCAACTTTATATAAAATGATCCTAATACCTGTGTACTTACATAGTGTACATAGTATGTAACCACACATTGGTATATTTCTGTAACTACTGTAAAGTTTGAAGAAATTTAATTTAATCCTTACAGGAAAACTGAACTTGCACATCTACAGAAAGGGACATTTGAAT
>JAUMHP010000059.1:10577376-10587982 GCA_032361065.1 Enteromius trimaculatus
AGCTTCTCTCTGCAGTTCCGGAAGGTGAGACACGCACCCGCCCAAAGAGGCGGGCCGAAAGGTTTTTCCTTACACTACACACATATAACAACCCTCAGAATGGTGTGTGGAAGTACAAATGTGTAACAGGACACTGGTAACCACACTTTTTGGTAATCAAAGTACAAATGTGTAACTAGACTTTATATTAAGACTATAGCAATTCCTATAGATTTTACCATGTAATTACTCTGATGTTACACATTATCAGCCAGTCAGTTTAAGCTTTACATAGAAATTGTGGTTAGCGTCCAGAATGTCACACTTTATATCAAGTGAACCATGTAAGTACACTGGTACAGTATAACAATGGTGCACCAACTCGGAATCCGTGTTACATCATAGTTATATAATTCCTGTTACACAAGTATATAGTAAAGTGAAAAAAGTGTTGTCACCAATGTCCTGTTACACATTTGTACTTACAAATACCGTTCTAAGGGTTTTTACATGTGTGTAGTTACAGAAATATTACAGCTGTAGATACTATTTACCAATGTGTATTTACACTGTTGTTACATACTACATACACATCTAGGTACTATGTAACACGGGCATTAGGGCCACAATATAATGTGGGACCCATTTATTTATTCTTTTTTTCAGTTATTCCTCTTGCGTTTACATGGACTCCCCCATGCATGAGAGAGCATTGTGTTGCTTGTTGATCTGGTATTATCTCCATTGTAGGTGGTTAGGGAGAGTATTACTAATATTGGCCACCTCCTGTGTTTTAGTCCAGCTCGCTGTCACCACCCTCTCATCACTTCCTGTGCTTTAATCACATGATAAGGGCCAATGACGCCTCCTGGCCTGGTATCATGCAGTGTGTATGTATGCATATGACCCACTGTTGATGTCAGTCACCCCAGGAGAGAACCAGGCCTCCACCCTCCGCCTCTCCACCACCCGCTGTCTCTCCCTGTGATCGTGCTGCATGGTCTGACTGGGCTACGTGGTGAGAGAGAGGCCCAAGAGAAATGTTGGCGCCTGCCTGTGGCACAGCTTATGGGAATTAATCAGGTTTTCCTGATGGCCCCTCTCTAATGGAGAAAGCAGTGTGTGCAGACATGAACGTCCACTTTCAGACACAGACTCTGCTGATGGAAGCAAGAAATGATGATGTTTTGAAAGAAATTTGTCTGTCTATTTATATCTTTGAAATGTGAATTGCTGCTTATTATAGATAGATGATAGATAGATAGATAGATAGATAGATAGATAGATATAGAGAATGGATGGATGGATGGATGGATAGACAGACAGACATAGATATATAGATAGATACAGTAGATAGATAGATTTAAAGATAGGGGTAGATGGATGAATAAATGAGGAGATGTGTAGATGAATGCATATGGGTATGAATGGATAGATGGTGAAATTATTAGTTGGATGCTTAAGGAGATGGATAGAAGATTGCATAGGGGAATAGATGGATGGATTTATTGAATGCTGTGTGTGTGTTGGAATTTGTGGCTTATGGGGACACAAATTTGTTTAATGACATGAGTATGAAAGTTTGAAGCTGGTTTATGAGGACACTGCCAATGTCCCTGTAATTCAGAAGACTTAAAAAGCATACTAAATTATGTTTTTTTGAAAATCTGAAAATTTCAGATTTCCTGTAAGTTTCCTGTAAGGGGTAAGTTTAGGTGCTGGGTTGGTGTAGGGTGATAGCACATACAATTTGTACAGTATAAAAACCATTGCGCCTATTGAGAGTCTCTGTAAACCACAAAAACCAATGTGTGTGTGTGTGTGTTTGAACCCACACTGCAGTTTAGCCAAAATCCACTAGTGAATGAGTCCAGAGAGCCTCATTCCTCAGCTCTGCCAGAGGAATGTTTCAGCAGTGATCTAACTCAGAGTGACGCTCCGCTGGAATGTCTGTGCTGTTGTCGCTGCGGCCCAGCAATGACAAAAGGAAGTTGATTTAGGACGAGCTCATCAGGGAAACGTGGCAAGATGATACGATGAGATTCTTCTGCCGGAAATTAAAGCTTTGGCTTTAGACAAGGCTTTAATTTGATTTGAGTATACATATTTTGCAAATTAAAAACGTAATTAAAATACTCACTTGATGATGTTGTACATTTCTTAGAGTATGCATCAAGCGTTATTAGCATTTATTTACCCTTCATAAAGACACTTTATAATATAGTAATCCTTCACAATGCCAAATTATGTAATATATGTATAATCAGACTGACTTAAATAATAAGTGGCTTGTCATAAATGTTGCCATCATGTAACACACTTCTTTACTCTTTAGTCATTGTTGGGCCTCTGGCACATTAATGTTTCTTTAAAGACGTATATTAATTTACAACATATTCTGAGACAGACTTGCAGTCATTATACACACATGCATTACCTGTCCATTATACTTACCACTTTCTCCATCTCCTCCATTCACAGACTTAATTATAGTTCTGTTAAAAGGTTTTTCATTTTCTTCTCATCTCATTTGCTCTCATTACATTTTCACATTTACTATTGCACACAATTTCACATGTTGACCTGCGTCTGATCTCCTGAATGTTTCATATTACGTTATGATGTGCTTGGCTCTTGCTCATGGATGTTCTGGCAGAAATCTCACCCCGGCATTCAGCCAAGTTTGTTTGTTTGCTCTCAACATCCAAACGGGTTACTTTATTATCGAAAACATGCCGTTAGCATTGCTTATTATGCCAGGAATAGATCTTAGTCATAAAACACATGCAGAACAAATTTAGCTTTAAATTTAAGAATGAATAGGTTTATGAACTAAAGACGTTTATTGTTATTTATAGTATATATTAATAGTATTATATTTTATTTTTCGTCTTGCAGAAGAACATTGCAGCAGGAGCTACATGAAAAAAAATCAAAACAAATCTGTACAATTTACGATAAAAAATCAGTGGATTTGGCTGCCGAATTTCAGCCTTAAAAAATACATAGGTAATATATGATAATAAATAGGTTTTATGGTTGTAAGTTAAATTTACAGTTAAATACTGTGATTTCATTCACTGATATAATGTTAAAGTGAACCCATTATCGGCTGACCAAAGCATACTTTTTGGGGAGTTTGTTTTGGCTCCTAAACACCATTAAGCTACCATTGGTCCAAGGCGGCTATGCAATCGGCGGGTGTGTTCTGAAACTCCACCTTCTTTGATGCAGGATTTTTTTCCCAGGATCGTTTTTCTTTCAGCCGAGGTCAGGCAGGGGAGCAACCTCTTCAGTCACTATATACAGTATATATAGCTAAGCTGCCACATATTCGTACCTGGACGATCGCTTGCTGAGAGACTTTAAAAAGTTCAGCAAAAGAAAGTAATTACAAAGAGATTACAATGAGGCTTGTGTGAATGACCCAGAGTTAAAAGAGAAATATCAGATGCAAGTTTTCCAAAGCCATGAAAAGAATGAAAGGAAGCAAGCAAATAAATATTACACCATACTGCTGCTGACGTCGTCATTTTTCTTTCAAAGGGAATTTTTAAAAAAAAACGGAACAAAATAAATAATCCATTCTTTTTAATCAAATGTATAGGCTACGTTGCGTCATGTTTACATTATTCTACCCCCCGCCTCCAGCAACCCGGGGTGGGCTGAATGTATAGAAACAGTATACTGTCACTCAGCCGTTTTAAACTTCTTTTAGCCCTTGAACGAAAAAAATGAAGCATATCGTACGTAAATCTAATATAAATTTTTTTTTCAGCTTTATTTCTGTTAACAAAAACCATTTGAATAGTTTGATAAGACAATGGGTGCAATTCTTTTTTCTTTTAGTTTTTTTTTACATTACCAGAAACTGTTTAATCTATTTATTTAATATTTCTTTGTCAAGGTTCAGTTGTACCTCTGGGAGGGTAAGTTTCATAGATAAAGCGGACAGAGCGCAGTTTCCCACACTTTCTAGTGTAAACTTTGCCGACAGGTTGAGCAAATACGCCATGGGCTTTTCTGATTGCTTCACTGTCTTAATAGGCTGACGGGATTCTGGTGTCTGTCCCATAGGAGCTCTCATGTAGAACTTTTAATCATCATATGTTGCCATGGTAACAACATAACACACAAGCACTCCCACACCCTGCAGCTCCAGCTCGGGTTTAAGGAACATGAAAACCTGTAGGGTGGAATCACTGAGAGAAACAATAGATGATATACAAAAAACTCCATCTCTCACAGATATAAGTAAAGCCAAATACAATCAGCAATTGAATGCATGCTAGAACGTTTTCTGTTTGTTCTGCTACGGGTAACAAAAGAAAAGATGTGATTGATGAGAATGGGATTAATGATGGTCTGTGATGCTTGCTAAGGCAAGAAGTATCATTAATACTGTTGCTCATACTTACAGATATGGAGAAAACCACTTACCGTAAGTATTGAAATGTGATGCATAACTCAAATATACAAAAGAATGATACCTCAGATATTGCGGATTGTTTTGGAGATGCGTGTTATTACTTTTCAAACTGTACTGTTTTCACATGTCAGATGTGCAATCGGGTGGAAAACCATGGATGTACATTAAAAGAGACCCAAGCCATATAGACATATCTATCTTTATTTATTATTTCAATTTTATTTTAGTTTTAACACTGTTAAAAACTACTGTTTAATAATAATAACAGCAACAGCTTTGTCATCACAGGAATAATTACATTTTAAAATATACTGAAATAAAATATTTGTAAAAATATTTCACAATATTACTATTATTACTGTATGTCTGATCAAATAAATTTAGCATAAGCAAGCATAAGATACAAAAAATGATTAGACATTGTGATAAGCGTCCCGAGGAGTCCTGGAAACAAACACCTGCAAATCCTCATCTCTGGCTGATTGGCCCCAGCTGCATAAGCGCTACCAAAGACTTTTTTAAGATTCATTTTTCTTGGCCTTTATTAGGATAGGACAGATCAGTATTGACAGGAAGTGAAGTGGGAGAGGGGGCGGGATCAAGAAAGGTCCCCAAGTTGGGATTTGAACAGCGGACCCCCAAGTGCAACGGCACTGTATGTCGGTGCACTGCCCACAAGGCCATCGGCATCAACCTCCGTGAGAGTGTTAACTTGTTCCCTCCTTACCTTCCCAGAAAGCAGCTGAGGACCGATCAGCCCCACAGGAGCACTTAACGGACCCACTGCAGCACAAGGAAGAAAGCACGCCGCTCAAATCGAACTAAACCCAAACCTTTGAATAATGGCTGTGCTGTCAAACAATTAAAAAATATTAAGCACATCCAAAATATACATTTTTGTTTACCTAATATATCTGTGTACTGTGTATATGCATTATTTATATACAAATACACATATATTTTGAAAATATAAACATGTATATACATTTATATTCTTATATTTTATATAAATATATTTAATACATAAATATAACATATTTTTCTTAAATATATGCATATATGTGTTTGTATTTATATACACATAATAAATATACGCAGCACACACACATATATTAATGTAAGCAAAAAAAAATTATTTTGGATGTGATTAATATTTTTTTATTAATAATTTTTAATTTTTAATTTTTTAATCATTTGCAAGCAATAATTTAAACTATGTTTAAACCCTGAAAACATTATATCATTGCAACTCTCTACCGTGTGTGTGTGTGTGTGTGTGTGTGTGTATGCAAGTATGCTCAAGTAAATTGGTTGACTCATAAACCATTAGAAAAAATAAATGCAACACTTTAAACATGCATAGTTTCTCAGTGAATCAGGGATTCACAGCCATGTAAAACCTCACACAGCAACAGAGAATGAGTTACCCACAGGGAAGAGAATTATTGAATAAGAACAACAAGTTATAATTAGGGGTGTGGACCCGCTGGCTGTAATGCGGAAAAAGATGCAACTCACACACATAGATACTCTATGTAACATGTGCATTGTATCTTCTGCTCTACAGAGGGATTAGGCACCAGCTGTGAGACACCACCTAATTACCTTACTTGAGCCTTGGATTACACCCAGATGACAAGGTACTAGCAGTGGTAAGAGATCTCACCCCTCGTAGGCAGGCCCGGACAGGCCCGCCTCAGACCTGGGACAAAGTAACGAGTATCTTAAATCCATCTCATGGGATTTGTAAGGTGTTAGGTGTTGACAAGCAAAGCGAGGGGGGTGGTGCTGGTCCTTAAAATATATGCAGTGGGTCTATTGCCAAAGGTTTATATTAATATAATGTGCAAAAGATTTACATTGCATTATAATATAATAGCCTATAATTTAATATTATAAGTAAATTTAAAAAAAAATATATATATATATATATATATTTTTTTTTTTTTAATGTGATACCTCATGCATTAACTAATGATAAATATTTTAACCCAAATATAAACTATATATTGTACATGTTTCAAATTTTTTTCATTAAAAATAATATTTCCATATATGAATCATACATAATGTCTTGGATAATGTTAATTTAATTTTAATGTTAAATTCTACTTTTAACTCTGAACTAATTATGACTTAATTATGCAGATGTATTATGAACAAATCAACAAATAAAATATAATATAATATAATAATGCAATAATGCATTTTAATTTGATATTACATTAGATATAATGTTAAAAAAAAATTCAATTTAGCATTTTAAACCATTACCAGCTTTAAAATGTTCCAAATACTGTATATTAAAAATAAAATTGCATAAATGCATAAGTTTGTGTGTTCACAGTAACGTTGAGTTCCATCCTCAAACTGTTTTTCGGTGTACAGTGAAAATATTCATATTAGAGATTTATTATTTATTTACCACTAAAATGCAAACAAAAGCATGCACATAAATTTCAAATGGCATATTGACTAAAAACAAGTAAAAAATTTTGTGAACTTTTTACCACATACTAAGAAATTTATATATGACAACAAAGATCATTTGAACTTTTCACTCAAATTATTACACTGATAATGAAATTTGTAATGGAAATGGTATTGAATTAGATTTATAAATGCAAAATAGCAGCATCTTCACTAATGGTCTCAGACTTTGGACCTCATCATAAGGATATTATAAGACCAGGAGAAGAACATTCAACACTAAAAGGTTTCTATGTATGAGTACTTGTTGCATTCACTTGGAAAGTAGGTGGGTGGATGTAGCACTTCAGATGCTGTGATATGATGATTTCTCATGTCTGTCTGTCTCCGGCACTCCACTTTTTTTCTTCTTTCTGAGAACAAAACGTATCTGTATAAAAGCACTGCAGGACGGAGAGTGAATTAAGCTGAGCCTGCTCTCCGAAGCCTAATGGAAAGGCCAATAATTGCTCTGTCTGTTAAAAGATACAAAGTGGGAAACATGGGCATAAGAGTGTGCCATTGAAAGTGTGAACGGGAATAAAAGGACTAATCATGAGGGCTTTTTTTCACGGCCCTAAAATGCTGCGCTAGTTAAAGGTCAATCTTTATTAGCGGGCTAGTTTTAGCTCATGCAGACCCACAGCCCGCTCCCTCTCTTCAGATTGCAATTTGGTCTTTATGAAAAGCAAGAGATATTATTTGAATCAAGGGCCATCTGAAAAAAAGCAGACAGCCGATGTAATAAAGCTGTTGCACAATGGTTAATATTCCTGTGTGGAAGATAATGCCATCATGCGGTGTCGTAATAGTTAAAGTTACTCAGAGAAATTACCGAAATGGCTTTGATGTGGTGTTCAGACTTTATGGAAGATGGACATTATGAATGTTATTTTCAGCTGTCTTTCTCTCCTGCACTCAGAGTATTTTCTGAAAGTTATGACTCAAAAAACGAGCACGAAAAGGCAAACTTTTGGGCCTTGTGTTCTCAGGAAAGACAGCTGACATTTGCAGGAAACAAGGGCATGAAAGGATCCTCTGCGTGTCTCTCCGGCCTGTCTGTTGTGGTGTGTTTTGTCTGATCATATTCCGTTGACTGCTGTCTATCCCTTCACTCTTCAGGAAATTGTGTTGAATCTGTGACGCAAGGCCAACTCTCGCAAGCTCATTTTGATTCGATTATGGCTCGCCTAATCAAATTTAGGCTTTAATGCTTTTCTCAATTTAATCTTGGCTATCAAAGATGCTCCTCAATTCCTCACTACTGCTACCAGGTTGTGAAACCATGGGCAACGTGCCTTCAAGATGCCCGAGAAAAGAGGTCAAAGCGCCAAATCAGATTCATCTTGTCACCTAAACGATACGATGAATCCTGTATTTCAGAAGATGTGTGTGTAACAGTGAACAGGAAGTTTTCTATGCAGCTGTTATGCTTTTTATGGCGTTGCATTGAATTTAATGCTTTTCTCAGGAAACTGTTGACCTGTGACTCCAATTAAACGCTCTTTGTTCTCAAGAGTTATTCAGCCATTTTGTGTTGCTCTGTCTATTCTCTTTAAAATATCTATGTATATTTATGCAAATGCATAACAAAAATTTCCTTTATGATGAGGTAGGCCTATGTGATGTTGCACAAATCAACTGCATGACAAAATAAGTATATAATAAGTTCTTGGAAAATCAAATATTTCTGAATCATGATCATAGAATATTGAGATCATGAAATTTATGATAATTTTATTGTAATTAATAATCAGGCTAATTTAATTACATTATTCTGAGATTTCTGGTGCTGTATTCATGTTCGAAGGATTTCATCACCATCATCAAGGCTAAATGTTTTAATTCTGTAAGAGTATTTGATCTTATATTGTATTTTAATTGGAATCTCTGTCAAGCTGCAATCTAGATAGATTGATAGATAGATAGAGTTGATTAGGCTCATTGGAAATACGCGCATGCTCATACATTTCTGCAAAACTGAAAAAAAAAGTACACTGTAAAATCGAATAGTTCACCTTACTTGGATATAGTTAGTAAGTTAGTTATAGTTACTAGGTTTTACCAAGTTACAGCAACTTTCAAGGCAAATAAAAAATTGTACTTACTTGCTTTGAGTGACACTTACTTAAAATATTTAAGTAGCCACAAAGGAACCAATGACATTAATAAAGCAGTGAGAGGCAGCAGTGCACTAATACGTTGCTAATGCACAACAGAGGAAGAAGAAAAACTTCTCCATGTCTGATATATTTTACTGAATTCACTCGTTTAACAAAGTCATCTTCAGTGTTATATTTTCAATACAACTGAACATTACATATGACACATAAGATTTTCCTAAAATGTTTTATTTTTTCCTTTTTCCGCCCCTTTTTTCTTTACTTACCATTATAGTGATTAGCGTTCTCTTTGATTGGACACTTTGTCTACATTGTTCTAATTTTCTTCCTATTAATGCAGTGATGCAACATGTAATCAGAGTTATTTGGTTTCAAAGGAAGAAAAGTAATAAATACTGTAGGTTGCTTTTAACAGGTGATCTATTTTTTCTAATAGTGTATACTTTTTGTGTGTTTATTAACGATTTTTTACACTTTAAATGTTTTTCATAAACCACTTGAGAAGCTTTTAATATGGATTATATAATACTTAAATGATTGTGGTAATATGCTGAAGTAACATATTGATTTCAACATGCAGCACGTGAATCACAACAATGGTTACAATTAAATAATAAATTTATTTGTATTCATTGTATAACATTTTATTCGCTCTTTTTGTTGTGCTACTACTGACACAAGACAGCAAATGAAATTTGCAAATAAAAACAACTGTAAAACAAAGCAATTAAATAATCTATTCTGACGCAGTGCACTCTGAGAGTCAGTGTGTAGCTGTACCAAGTCAGTGAGTAAACCTAAAGTAAAGTACAATAGTACACCCTATTGTTCTTTTTTAATAACTATAACTCTCATTTTAGAAAACTATACTACGCATTTGTCAGTACAACATACTGTTTCTATTTCACTTTACTTAGTTTTTTAAGGCGATCGTTAATTTAATGCAATTAGAGGAATGATTACTTCAAGGGGAGAGACCCCTATAGGCGGCGAGAGCTGAGAAGAGCTCGGAGTCCGGCCTGATCAACGCATGCCACCGGGAGGAGAGTGAAGTGGCCTGAACGGGGTCTGACACCCGATTTTGTTTTAGGCAGGTGAGGGGAGGTGGAGGGATGCAAAAACGAAGACACTGAGAGTAGAAAGTTTGGCAATATATATAGGCCCTGATCGGGATCTGATAGGGTTATTAGTTAACCGGGAGACTGGCTGCAGCTGGTTATTATATCGTGCGTTGTCCTCCCGAAATTGGTTTGGTTAAACATTATTTAAATTTAAGTTTTTTAAGTAAACTCAACTTAACCGGGTTTAGAGTGTACCTATACATAAGAATCACTACAGTTTCCAGTTGAAACACTAGAGGCAGTAAAACAACTTTTATTCCTTTTCACTCAAAGGTATGATTTACAGGTACATTTTTATTAATAAAGGCTAACATGCACACAACTAGTTGCAGAATGTAATGTTTTGCATTCTATGTTATGACTTCTCTTGCATGATTTGGACGTTGTCGTCGTTTTTAAATTCAGGCGGTTCCCTTTCGACATTACACTCGTACTGCGTCTGATAAGACGCTATGGGAAAACTCCTCTTTTCCCCTAAACTGAAG
>JAUMHP010000059.1:10596714-10624865 GCA_032361065.1 Enteromius trimaculatus
ATATATATATATATATATATAGAGAGAGAGAGAGAGAGAGAGAGAGAGAGAGAGAGAGAGAGAGAGAGAGAGAGAGATTTATATTCTTATATTGTATATTAAATACATATGTATTTAATATATAAACAACATATGTGTGACCCTGGACCACCACCGATCATAAATCACTGGGGTATATTCACAGCAATAGCCAAAAATACATTGGATTGGTCGATTTTACTTTTATATCAAAAATCTTTACGATATAAAGTAAAGATAATGTTTCATGAAGATATTTTGTAAAGTTCCTGCCATGAATATATCAAAACTTAAGTTATGATTAGTAATATGTATTGTCAAGAACTTAATTTGGACAATTTTAAAGGTGATTTTCTCATTATTTAGATTTTTTTTTTTGCACCCAGATAATAAAATTGTTGTATCTCAGCCAAATCTTGTATTATCCTAACAAATCCTACACCAATGTAAATCTTACTTATTTAATTTTCATATGATTAATCTCAAATTTGAAAAATGTACCCTTTATGATGGTCTCAACTGTCTGAAGTATATACATGCATGTGTTTTCATTTATATATAAAGTACATATTAAATATACACAGTACACACACATATGTACTTTTATTTTGCATGTGATTAATCATTTGACTAATAATTATTTATTATTAAGTAATAATAAAGAAACAAACTTCCTGTTTGAGTAAACATTTAGTTTTATTTTTTTAAATATGTTGCAGACTGGAAATAATTTATACTTTAGTTAATTTATTGGCGTCACCTGTATGCCAACTATACAATAGCATTAAAAAGTCGTGTTTAACAATATAGCATAGTGTGCCTCACATTATATGTTTAGAAAATAATCAATATTGAGTATTACATGTTGAGGCTGATGTTTGTTTCAGGTTCTTGTGAGATCGGATGGGCATATTACTGCACCGGTGTTGGAGCTGTGGTGGCCATGCTGCTGTGCACGTGGATGGCATGTTTCGCAGGGAAGAAACAGAAACACTACCCTTACTAAACATGCGGAAGACAAAACAACAGTAGAGGATACTACAAACACAGCATATATGGGCATGACTTTCATTCTTCACTTCAGAGAGCTTCTACATCCAGTGCACTTCCCAAACGCTTGTCATATACAAGGAGACAAGACTGAATGACGACCTTTCCTTCGCAGTTCCCACTTGAGACTGATCTTTGACCTGCATTGGGATCTTTTGCATTTAAAGTGGTGCCAGTATCATTAAAAAGGAATATCTGTCAGAAGACCTATTGACTTTTGAATTTTTGTGTTCGGAAGGAACCTACTGTGTTACTATCACTTATATGTTGCTTTTTTATTGTGTTTGTGGAAGTAGAATATTCTCTGTGGTTCAAGTTGTTGTGTTTTGGTATATTGTGTTATTATAATAACCTATTCTATATTATGCATTTCATTAATGTCCTGTTATTGCCTTACATATCTCCGCTGCAATAATATACATCACAATATATAGGTCTGATACGACCTTTGTTTGGTATTTACAACTTTTATATAACATACGCATAAATGTTCTATTTCACTGCATTTGTGAATAAATACTGTCATTTAAAAAAAGGTCTGAATTGTTGGGCATATGAACATTTATATTTAAAGGATTGCATTTAACAGGGGTGTATTTGTTTTTCGTAATGCCTTTTTATTGAACTGCTCTGACAGAAACTCCGTAAACTTCATTTCTGATCGGCGTGATCTGTGTATTTTTAACCTGCGTGTATCTTTCTCTTTTGGAATGATGGATTGCCTGGTGTTAATTTCCGACAGGGTGATGCAGTGCTGAAGTATTCGCCACTGGAATGCGAAACCGCAGGAGTCCACGCTGTGGGAAGATGTAAAGGCTGATCAGAAGTTATTGACGATCCGCTGTTCCCATTTAGCACTATCAGCAAACCATCACACACGCGCTCTGCAGTCAGCTGTTGTTTTAGAAATGCAAATCCCTGCTGGAAGATGAACTGTTACTGATAATCACAGCATTTCGTCAAACCTCACCCTGGTTTAACACTTGACTGAGTGGAGGAGAGTTCATATAGTTTCCCCTTGATTACGCTAAACCTGTCAGTGAGCAGGACAGGCCAAAGCTGCAGTAAACGTAAAGCAACGGAAAATCAATGTTACACGTGGAGTTGAAACAAATATATCGCTTTGCCAGGCTTTTAGTGAAGACCAGCAGAATATGTCAGACTTCAGGGAAAACAAGCTGTCTGTATGTATTAAGATTATATAAGTGTATTATATACACTTGTACTGTCTCGAGGCAGGAAGACAAGAATCTGAACACTATTCTTTAAGCATAGTAGGTGATGCTATAAATGTCCATCTTGAACTCGAATTCTGTTGCAAATGAAGGTGTAAGCTAAACACTGGTTATTTCTATCATAAAGGATTCTGCTTGTAGCATTAGATTAAATGCAATGTAGTTATTTGCAGAGTAAAGCACGGAGAAGCAGGGGGAGTCATCATCTCATGAGTCTTATGTTGACACCCACACCAGCAATAATATTTTCAATCACAAAAATTGTCTGTTAGCATGGTTATAGTTTAAATTAAGGGCAGGGATCGGTTGAGTGTATATGTGGCTTGATGTTTCGATAGAGGCATATAGTGCCATTTGTGAAGTCTACTTCACATGAGAAACTGCAGGCCATGTTTAACTTTTTTCTTCAGGACTGAATACATTTATAAGTAAGTAGATTCATTGTGAACCAATTAACAAAGCTTTTCAGGGTCTATGTTGAAACGGAGTCACCAAAATGTTGGTCATGCTTTGTTATGCAACTATTTGTTCCCTCGTGCCTCTGGTTTCCAGGAAATGAGTCCAGACACACAATAAAAATTATTCTTTATTTTAAATAAAGGTTATAATTAACTGGAAGATTTGACCACACATGTGTGACAGACCTCACATAATGATGCAGTCAGCAGAATATCTCATGAATTAAATATTGCATTAATTAAAGTGAAACCCCCCCCAGGGAAGCAATTTGAGATCACAGTTGGAGTCATAGCCTAACAGCTATAAGCTTCTTATTTACTCATTATCACACACTGAAATGCAGGCACATTTCACATTCATACTGGTTTAGGGCATCAGGACTGTGGGATCTTCTGCCATCTAGTGGGTGTAATTTGCTAGCTATGCACTTGCCGAATGCGAGGTGTTTTAAGAGAAAATATGAACAGGAAAATGTCAAAACTTCTGTACTGCATTCTGTACATTTGCAGGTTTTTGGAATAAATATATTCAATGACATGCTTGTCATTGATTTATGCCCTGGGATGATTTTTTTAATCGTTTTATCTTTTCAACAGACTATACTACAAAAAACATTTATTTTCATTTTTAGTTTTCACACAGACAAAATCAAATATAAACTATTCTGTTCATACATACCTTTTTCCTCAAAAAAAAAAAAAAAAAATATATATATATATATATATATATATACACTACCGTTCAAAGATTTGGGGTCAGTAAGACATTTAATGGTGTTTACATGTTTCTTATGCTCATCAAGACTACATTTATTAGATTTAAAATCTTTAGTTAATAAAAGTATTAATTTATTAAATTAAATAAAAATAAGTATTAAATAAAAAGAAAGAATAAAAATGTACTGATCCCAAACTTTTGAACAGTAGTGTAATAGTAAACTAACAGTAGTTTTGAACATTATTATCCATATTGAATAAATATTTATCTTTTTAATATTTTAATAATCAAAGAATCCTAAAAAAAAAACTATTAAGCAGCTCAACTGTTTTTAACACTGGTAATTAAACATCAGCATATTCTGAAAGGTCTGAAAGTGACATTGAAGACTGGAGTAATGACGCTTGGTATCACAGTAATATATTACATTTTAGACAGAAAACAGTTATTTTAAATTGAAATAATATTTTACAATATTACAGTTTTTTCTGAATTTTTAATCTAATAAATGCAGCCTTGATGAGCTTAAGAAACATCTTTAAAAACCATTAAATATCTTCTTATATAATATCTTTTTTTTTTTTTTTTTACAAAGACCAGAGCTATCTAAAATTAAATCAAATATTAATGTCATTAGACTGGAATTTAGGGCAGTTGAAACTGAGCAGTTATGAGAGGAATTTTATTTTGGTTCAAAACAGGCTGCTCGAAGCTTTTGGTAAAAGGGGTGGGGCCAGCTCAATCTTAACCACGTGTTCAGAAGCAGCCAATACGATTCTTAGCCTAGCGTGACGCACAGACGGTTTTCGCCAATCCGACAGCTCGCCGCGCTGAACTCAAATTTGTTTGAAAAACTGCGTGCTGTGTGCTTGAATGTGAGGATCATTTTTCTTCAAATTCAGTTATTAAGCGGAGATATTTATACTTGTCTCACCTGACTGGTTGAAAAAGCAGTAGATAAGGTAAGTAAATGTTTTTTTGGCAACTGGTATCAATTTGTTGTGAGTATTGTCATGATTTGGATCGTTTTGAGAGGGTGATAAGGTAACGGGAACTCCTCTGATTCTTTTAGTAATGATAGAAAAGTGGAAATATTTTGAACTTATCTGTTTGACATGTTAGGAGTTTTTTTGTACTTCTGTGTGCAACCGCGATATCTATTTAATAATTATATGAACATGAAATTCCTAAAATTATGCATTGTGTAATGTTGATGTGGTTTACACAGCAAGCGTGTTGCCTGTCAAAAGTTGCTGTTTTTTTGCGATACAGTTTCTTGTTTTGCTTGTATAACAATGTGATGTTCTACAGGAGGAAATCATCATCTTTGAAGAGCTGTCCTTTTATAAATACACAGAATGGATTCAGTGGTGAGAAAGGTAATTGTTTATAAACCAAAACAGCTCTTTTATAGATTGCACACATTTATTTCTCACATTTAGATGTGTGCTTGAAATGTAGTTTGCTTAATTCTGCTCCTTTTATTCGTTTTATTCAGAGCAACAAGGAAAACACTAAACCAGTATGTGGTCCAAAAAAACAAGTCACCAGCAGTACTGTATCAAAACAGAAAGTGATTTGTAGATCAGCACCCCTTCAGTCAAAGGAGGAGGATAACTCTGGAACGGGAGAGAAGAATGTTAGGCCAAAGACCAAAATTAATGCTGATCCCACTAAGCGTAACACACTAAGTCAGGCTTTCCGTACAGAGCAGACTGTTAGACACAGGAAGCTTGTGGAAGAAGTTCGAAAACCACCCTCTACTGTCTCTGCCATCCAGAAGTCCAAACCTGGTACATATAAGGGTCGTGTAATACAGTCTAAAATTGACTGTTTCAGAAAACCCGGTGCTGATGTAAGGACCACTGAAAAGAAGGTGATTTCAAAACCGGATGTGACCAGACCAAAACCTGAACTGCTAAAAGCACGGTCCAAGTCTGTTACTTCCCTGCAAGCGTCCACTAAACCCAGAGTAAACTCTGCTTTGTCATCTAGACCGAAATCGGTCTCTGATGTCCAGCTGAATGTCAATGAAAAACCAGTCCAGAAGTCTGTTTCCTATAAACGGATGCCTCAGAAGGTTCAAGGCACGGTCTCCCAAGCAGGTGCAGGTGCTCTTCCTAGGACAGCCCCTATAGCTACAGGGCGACTTGCCATCAGCAAACCCATCGCTTCGAAGAAGAAAGAGATGACAGCGCAGATGGAGAAACCCAAAACAGCCATCACTGAACAGAAAGTCTGCAGACCGGTCACAAGTACAGTCAGCCAATACAAAGTACAAATAGAGACGGCTGAAGAGAGAAGGTGAGTTAAATGTAGTGTTTATTTGATTTATATGATAATATAAATATGTATGTATCATTTTTATTTAGTATTATAATCCACCAGCCAGGGTCAGACATTTACTATGTTAAAAAACAATATGCATGAAAGACTGCCGATAAGATAAGAGTTGATATAATTAATACAATTTATAATGAAAAAATATTTTCTTGAGCATTCTTCCAGCATATAAGAATGATTTCTGAAATTAAATCATGTGACCCCGAAGACTGCAGTAATGCTGCTGAATATAGTAATGCTGAAAATGCTCAGCATTAAAAGAATAAATTACATTTTATACTATATTAAAATATAATATTTGTTTTTTCAGTTTTACTGCATTTTTCCACCAATTTTTTTAACTGAATTTTTTTAACATTTCTTAATTGAATTAAATCCTATAATTCTATACATTGATACGATTGTCTAATGTTCATTTCTACTCTTTCAGAGCAAAGCTCGCAGAGTGGCTGGCATCTAAAGGAAAGGCTTTGAAAAGGCCTCCGATTTCGGAAAAGTCAACCAAACCAAAACCTGCTCCTGCTAAAACTGGACCCAAAGCCACAACTGTTGCCCAGCCTGAGCCTGTTGTCCAGACTGAGGCTGTAAAAACAACCACTGCATTGAAGGCCGACAACCAAACAAATGATATCGAAGTCCCTGAAAATAAAACCGTCTGTTCTAGGAGATCAAGTATTATTATGAATACCACACTTGACTTGTTGGACAACAGTGAGATGGATTTGCCAGTTGACCCAGAGATAAGGATGGAGTCGGTAAGAATCTTAAGAGAGGCTTATCTGTGAAACCAATAGATAGAGATATTTGCTAATGTATATTGTCTTTTTTTAAATCATAATTTCTGCTTTGCTTGTATGTAATATGCAGTTGGTGTTGAACTTGTGTGATAAATTGGAGGCAATGGAGACACCCTCGTCATGTGAAGATGGTGAGTCCCATCCTTATTCTTTATGCAGGAATTAACACTAATATTACCAGAATAAACTAATTTATTCTCTTTTTGAGTCATGATGTGATTATAATAAATTGCTTGTATGTTTTTTGCCCATCCTTGATAGGTGTAAATGTTGACAAATCTGACATGGTAGCAGAGAAAATCATTAAAATGCAAGTGGAGGAGCAGGAAATAGATGAAGTGTTTGAAATTCTGAAAGAGGAGGAACTGGAAGATGAAGACGGTGACCTTACAGAAGACACTAAGAAACCTCATATAAGGAATGAGGAAGATGATCAGGAAGTTAAGGAGAAGAAGCCATATGTAAGTGAAGATGAAGACAGTGATGAGGAGATGAAGAGCACCACGCCAGAGATGGCAGGGGCATCCATTGTAAAATACAATGTGAAAACGACTCCATATCTTCAAAGGTGGGTTTGGGTATATTTAACGATATGTAAAAAGACACATACGTTTGTAAGATTTTTGAGTGTTTATCTGGTTTTCTCGTCCTATAGTGTGAAAAATATAATCAATTGTGAAACGGCACCAGGCAGTGGCTCTCGGCGCAAAAGCACCATTAAAGACCTCAAGTTTCTGACACCTGTTCGGCGTTCAACACGAATCCAGCGTAAGTCCTCTCGTCTGCCGGGTATGCTGAACGACCACGATACTTGCGTCTCCTCATTGGCTGAGCTGGTGCAGACGGAGGATGCAGATGCAAATGCTTACATTTACAGAAAAAACCCAGCACTACTGGAAGACCTGCCTGATCAGCCTGAAGACTTTGCAAAAGTATGCAGTTAAGCGGTATAAGCTAATATTGACGTCACTTTCTTTGGACATTTATAAGCATATGTAACACCTACATTAAGTATTCTATGTGACACTATTAAAAATAGTTTATTTTAATATTTAAGTGCTTGTTGCATTGAGCTGCTAAATGATCTCTTAACTGCAATGGCTTTTAACAGCTTATGGGCAATAGTTTGATTTTAAAGGCACTATTATAAAAAATGTTCTTCTATGCTAACAAAGCTAATGCAGTGGGTGTGTATAAAGAGCTTTTTCTAATTTGTAATGTTTTAATAACACTGCTTTGTTCATTTTGTGAACGTGGAAGTAAAAAACAATTGACATGGATGTAAAAATGCTTTCTGTTGTTGCTTTGTTTTGTTAAACCAAAGAATGTTTTGCCTTTCTCTCACTGTAATTTCTCTCGAACATTTTTAACATGTCATCATTGTCCTGTTGCTACTGTTTAGTTTTTCTTTTAAATGTGTAGTTTTCCGAACCTAAGTCTTTCAATTAACTAGATTTTCTACAAAGGATTTGGTTAATCCCTTACTAGTGACCATGTCTTTTTAAAGGCAAGATGAACATTCACTGTACTTTATGATTGTGATCTCTGAACAAGTGACTGCATGATACCTTAATAAAGAATATATCAGTGCAATATAAATATAAGTTTCATTGTAACAGAAATTTATTTATCTAATCTGTCTAGGTAAAGACTAATGAAACGTGTCTGTAGGGGAAAGAAATGCAATGAAAGGGTGAATGCAATGACTTTTATATAATATTTAAAAAATACTGTAAATCTTTAAATTAATGTTAGCAAATGGCACATCTACCATTTATAGCCGAACTACTACAATAATGTTGTTCGTAGGATTGTTTTCCTAATATATCAACGGTTCCTCCCTAACTGCCGCCAATTTCTTCCTGTAAGCGCACGCTGATTGGCTGGGAATTTGAACTCGCTGTGCGCGAGCAAAGCATTGTGGGACGGAGAGGAACTCCAACGCGCTTCTCCTCCAGGCCACACAAAGCACTAGAGTGCCGATCAATTTACCACTTTATTAGTCTCTAAAACTATATTTTGTAAACTTTCTGAGCAGAATATCCTCACGGGGAGTCCAATGAACTTGATTCGCTTTTAAAGATTCGACTCAGAGTGAACGCACGATGCCTAATTTCTGCGCGGCGCTAAACTGCTCCAGGAACAGCACTCATTCGGTGCTGGCGTTCTTCAGGTTTCCACGGGACCCAGAGAGGTAAATTACACACGTTCACCTCACGTAGCTTACTCTTTGTCATCTAGACGATAGACGACTTAGTGTTTTAGCTTCTTGTAAACCTTCATCTGTTTCCCAGTACAGACATTGTATGCAGAGCTCTACTGAGCCAGTTAGCTTGCTAGGCAGATCAGACGCGAAGTTAAATATAGCAATATAAGTTATAGTGTTTACACACTGCACAAAGTATTGTTTAGTAACCGGGCGTTTTATTTTGCTATTGTATTGTTTAAACGAGGCAAGAAAATGTTTTTAGTAGCCCAACTGACTGTTAAAACGCAGTTCTGATTGAATGCACTGGTAGTATGGCAGATAGGAACTATATTGATCCCATTATGGATGTTGTGTATTAGCAGCTAGACACAATCAATATTTTATATTACTGAAAAAGCAAAACAATACAGAGAATATGCACTATTGTACAGTATCATAATGCTATATCCACATCATGGTGCAATGTGCTATGGCAGATGCTAAAAGATTCATAAGATATTTATTCCATAGGTGTAAGAAATGGGTGGAAAACTGCAGTCGCTCAGACCTTAAAGACAAAACACCAGACCATCTGAACAAATACCACAGACTGTGTGCCAGACATTTTGAACCTAACTTGATAACCAAAACCGTAAGTTGTTATTAATCTTTTTGTGTAGTTCATGTGTAATCATTGCATTTTTTACGTACTTTAACTTTTAAGTGCTGTTTCTAGTCCTGTGGGGAAAAAAAAAATATATATATAAAAACTGCAAGTACAGTAATTAAAAATTGTGTAAGACTTTTATAGACTTGCACTTTTAAGACATAATAACTTTTCATAAATATATAATATGAGATCTAACATATTGTATTGCACATTATTCAGAGCCCTTTCAGGACTGTACTGAAGGATAATGCGATACCAACCATATTTGACAATCCTTCCTTCAAACGGTCGAATAATGAGGTAAGAGTTGCTCAGTATTAATCAATGAGTTGTACTGTATGAAGTCTGTTCTTTAACATTTTTAAGGTAAATATCAATTATGTGTAAAGAATGTGAATGTTTTAGTAATGAATTTGGTATGTTTCTTACAGACAGAAAATAAGGATGCCCCTGAAGCGAAGAAAAGTAAATGTGAGTGCCCCCCCCCCTTGTTTTATCACGATTAAGAACTATATTAAATATTACTATGAGTTCTTTTCATATATTTGCATACCCTTCGTTTTTTTTATGTATTTTTATTTGGTAATGTTGTAATAAAGCTTGTTGACACATTCTTTCTATTTACACAAATTCCACTTAACTAATAATTACTGAATTTATGCAAATACTTTTTTTTTTTTTTTTTGTATTTCCAGTGGACTCCCAAAGTGAGCCAATGACAGATAATAGCGAGGCGACAACCAAAGAGACTAGTGAAAGCAAAAATGGCGATGGGGTTGACAACAGCCCTCAGGTCATCGATGAAGAAACGCTGAATAAAGAATATCTCAAGTCTTTGTTTGATGTTGTCGTGATGATGGGAACACAAAACATTCCTCTGCATGGGCACTCTGACAAAGAACCCAGAAGCAAAAGCTTCACTCCCAGCAACTTCCAGGCACTTTTGGAGTACCGCATTAACGCAGGTGATGAATTCCTCAGAAAAAAGTTTGAGGGGTCATCCGTAAACCTCGAGTATTGCTCCTCTACTCAATTGCAGCAGATGCTGGAGGTGATTGAAAACGGCGTTCGTGAAGAGTTGTTGGCTGAAGTTAAAGAAGGACGCTTCTTCTCATTGGTTGTGGACAGCCTGGTTGAGATAGGCGGAGAGAGCCACCTCCCATTGTTCATACGTTTTGTGGACAAGACCAACTGCCTCCGGGAAGAATTTGTTGGGTTTCAGCCTTTTGAAGGGGATGTGGAGGCTATCACCAAGAGGCTTATTGCTGAAGTGACCGAGAAATGTGGCCTGGACATGCAGTACTGCAGAGGACAGGCATATTTGTGTTCTGGTGTGTCCGCTATGAAGGTCAAAGCAGTGGTGGCCAGAATAGCTGAGCTACATCCGCTAGCGGTTCTCACCCCTTGCTCCAGTTGCTCTCTAAACATCTGCCTGGCAAACACAATGACCTTCACAGGAGTGCATCTCGTCATGTCTACCCTGAAAAAGCTGGAAGCATTTTTCAGTAAGTCACCATTGTTGCAAAATCAGCTGGAGAGTGCTATTTCGATCTACTACCAGGGAAACGAAGAAAAGGCCAATGTCCTCAAAGAGGCCTGTTACTCAAAATGGACCGAGCAGCATGATGCATTTGAAGTTTCTGTCGATCTCCTGGAGTCTCTCCTGCTTTGCATGGATAGCATTCATGATAATGAAGATCACAAATGGAGCGATGAAGTGGCACACAATGCCTTTGTCATATCCGAGGCGTTGGCCGATTTTGAATTTGTCATGACGTTAGTGGTACTGAAGAACACACTTTCTTTCTCCAGAGCCTTTGGTAAGAATCTGCAAGGCCAAACAAACGAGGTCTTCTTTGCATCTAGCAGTCTGACTGCGGTTCTGCATTCGCTGAATGAAGTGTATGAGAATATCGAGGTCTACCATGAGTTTTGGTTTGAGGAGGCTGTTAACCTGGCTGCAGCTCTCGAAATCCCAGTTAAAGTACCCAGGCTGTACTACAGAAAACGACCAACGTCTGGTGAGGAAATCCAACCTGAGACCTACTATAAAGAGCAAGTCACCCTTCCAGTGGTCAGCCATGTGATTAAGGAGCTGTCTGATCTGTTCTCTGAAAATCATCTGAAGGCGCTGAAGTCCTTGTCGCTTGTCCCTGCCATCATGGGACAGTTGAAGTTCAACACCGCAGAGGAGACCAGTGTAGACATATATAAAGATGACTTGCTGAACCCAGACACCTTTCCTGCCGAGTTACACTGCTGGAAGATCAAATGGAAGCATGGCACTAAAGATGTTGTGCTTCCATCAACCATCTACGAGACTCTTCAGCTGTCCGATGTGAAGTTCTTCCCCAATGTGTGCGCTCTCCTGAAAGTCCTGTACAATCTGCCAGTCTTTGCTCTGACAAATGACAAATGCAGCACTGCGAAACAACGACTGACAGCTTACCTGGAAGATACACCTGTTCATCACAGAAACAAGAGCATGGCTCTGTTCTATATTAACTGTGCTATTAAGCATGATTTGGACAGCATGGTGGAGAAATACTTGAAAATGTATCCAAATAGTGAGCCGTCAGAGAATCACGATTGATTACAGGCAGCAGCACCAGTCTTACATTTTGCAGTATGATGACTCTTGTCAATCAGCAGTTTGTAATTTTGCAGCTAAAATTTTGTTACTTTTGCTTTTTATGTACAGTCATACAAGATTAGCAGGACTTGAGCCTTTTCTTATTGTTCAACTGTTTCATTTAACGTGGTGTATATAAACGTGTACCTCCAGTTTGAATTTGAAACATTAAAAAGATCTTTTGCTGACTAACTCGCGTCTTGAAACTGTTAAATACAATTTTCAGAATTAAATACATATTCTACAAAAAAGGGAAAAAAATACATTTTCTTAATAAAATGTAATCTTAAATGATATTTATTTATTTATAATGATATAAAATTGTATTTTGTCAATTAAAACGTATTATAATTATTATCCTTAGCATCTTGGAATGGTCTTATTTGCAAGTTATATAGTAAATTAAGTTTTTAATAGTTAAATCAGGCACAGAAATGTTTTTTATGTAAATAAAAAATCTATTTTTTTTTCTCTTTTACTGGTACATCATTTAATAATTCTAAAACGTGTGCATTTAATTGCAGAATCAAGTCACCATGTTAACTAATTTAATCTCATATTTTCTTGCACATGCATTTAAATTTTAATTATAAACAAACTGCATTCTTTTTTAAATGGATTTCAAAATGTGATGTGAATTATGCTATATAGTCAATAATCTAGTGTGTATATATATATATATATATATATGTTAATTTTTTATATTACTAGGTAGTAGTTGTGGGGTAGGCTAAATTATATGATCCTTATAAAACCCTGTAAATATTAACAATTAGAATAAATATTATACGCACCAAACATTGTGGTTATGGTTTTAAGACATCTTTTATAGAGGGAAAATAAAATTAAACAGCTGTGACATGAAAGTTAAAATCAATCAATACAAGCTTATATTATACAACTCATTCGCTCCTTCAAAGTCACATGTATGGGAGGAATGGGTTAAACTCCTATGAGATAATCAGAACTTAATAAAATGATCAAATAAGTGTTATTAAAAGGGTGTGACCTCGAATGTTCACGTGGGTTACAAAAAACCTTGGCGCCTCGTGGAGAAAGGGAACAAATTTGTATTTGAGTTATTGTCTTGTCATGATAATGAAAAAAAAAACAAAAACAGCATTTTTGAGTTATTCTGAAAATGCCAATGAGAAGGGGAACGAATGACGGTGATAGAGTTATTTTGGGGGGGGGGGGAATCCGTCCTCAGTTTAGTCCATTTCCGCTCTACATAGGTGTTCTTCCTGGTTGTTGATTCCTCTGTGAAAGTAGCAACATTTCGGCCATGAGCAAGTTCCAGTAGAATGCACGCGTCGATTAGAAATAACGCTCTATAACGTGAAATCTATGTAGATGCGCGCGGGCCTTTTGCTGCCAACGCGTCTCCTTTTGCGCTGAAGGATTCGTGCAATGCAGTGTTCATTTTGATTAAGTCCAAAATGCCCGACTGCTGTGCCGCAGCAAACTGTAAGCAGAGTACGGAGCAGTCCAACGTTTGCTTCTTTAGGTTCCCGCTGGATCCCGTTCGGTGAGTGCAGCCTTTGGGCGTAAATGCAATTTAAAATATGCGATTTTTCCCTATGTGGGGTTTTGCTTAACTACAGAATGAGCAAATTAGCATCGTTTGTTAGCTGGTTAGCTTCTGTCCCCCTTTTACAATGATTCATTGAATGCATGGCACCCTTGTTGTGGGCTTATGCTTTCCCTGTTGCTTTCATTAATCTGGTTATGCAAATATTTTTTTTTTGTTTGCCGAGGGCCTGTGTTTTATTTGGCAATCATGAAATTAGGCTATCTTTCGCATTTCTTCAACGTGATTGCTGCAACTTTTAAGGGGTTACTGTAAGCAATTGACTCCTGTACACGTTCGCCATCATCAGGCCCTTCCCAAAATGGCAGGAATTTAATTCTCTCAGAACACGTTATTATGTCCAGGGCTTGATTTGTGCTGCTTTTTTTCCGGATTGGATTTGGATGTCAAACTGAATATTGTATTGTTAATAAAACACACTTGCTTTATTTTAGACTTGAGGTTTTTGATTGTTGATGTTTGTGATCATGATAAAATATCACTCTTGCACCACTGCAATGACCTTACATCATATCTTTAGATGTAAACAATGGGTGGGTAAGTGCCACAGACCAGATCTGGAGACCAAAACACCTGAAGATTTACACAGGAACTACATATTGTGCTCAAAACACTTTGAGACCTCAATGATATGTCAGCAGGTAAGTTTGCATGGTTTCTGATTAAGAATGTGAGATTATTATTTAATCAGTATGTGAGTAAATAAAACCAGTGAAATATTTTTTTTGTTGTTGCTGGGGTTGATGTGTAGGTCTGACCAGTAGGCAGGCATGCGCCCTATGTTTCCTCCAGTAAACCACACCATCTTTGGTATTTGTTTTAGCTAAACATTGGTTATGGATTTGCTCAACTGGATGGTTATGGTAAACTTTGCATGAAAATGAAATGGCCTACTTTTAGATTGGTCTTGTGAATCACCATTATTTAAGTTTCAGAGTAGATTAAATACTTATTAAATACAGTATTAAATTTATTTATGGGTGCCTTAAAAATCAATTTCCAGCAACAAATGCCTCTAGCATAAAATGCCATGCAATTGTTTTTTGTATTAATGGCTGATTATTTTTATTTGAAATATAAAGTATTCACACATTCCCAATTATTTCAACCTGGCCCCTGACATGACACAGTTAATCCATAATGTGCAAAACTTCTTTTTATTTCAGAGCTCTCAAAAATCTGTTTTGAAGGATGATGCTGTTCCTACTATATTTGATTTCACAACCAACCAGGACAATGCACAAACTAGCAACAGAAAAAGGACAAGAGAGAAAGTAAGTATCCATCAAGATTACATTCAACAGGAAAACTTCCATACAACATTCTTGCTTTGCAAATAGACTGACGGGAAATAAAACTTTTTTTTAGAGGAAAAATATAATTTCAACAATATCAAAAATGTGTCTTTAATATTTGAGTGCACCTTAAAATAAGACAAAGCCCAAGAAATGTGAATAATGTGTGTTCTCTAGCAACTTATTTAAAGACAGGTCTTCTTCAAAATCTGGTAAATAACCAAAGTAGTATCAAGTAGATATTTAATGCAAGTGTTTTATCTGTTTATTCAGATAACACAAATACAAATAGTTACTTATCATTCTTATGCAGTACATACTTTTATTAACTTACAAACAAACATGTTGAGGGATTGAGTTCTGCGTAGATTACTTATCATTTGAATGTAAATGTGATTCCACCATTCATTTAAATTAGATTTTATGCTTGCAGTAGTTCTCAATAGCTCATTCCTTCAACAAGCGTTTTATAATTTGTAGCCATCATTGTTATTAATTCGTTGTTTTTATTTGTCATTATGTATTGTAGCATTGACTACAAATTGTAGATTTTTAAAATTTGGTTTTCATTTTTCAGACAGGAGAGGAGCCTGTTGCCATAAAGAAAACTAAAGGTAGTCAATGCATTGTCTGTGTCAGCATTTTAAACTAATTACACCAGATTATTTTAAAGTTTTAAAGACTGTTTGTCATCTGTTTTAAGGTACCACCAATAACTCAAACCCCTCTGTGCCAGAAGAAGAGGATAAAGGTGAGAGCGATTCAGCTGACATCAGTGAAGCACACAATCCTCCTGTACACGATGAATCAGAGAAGGAAGACCCTGCTATTTCCAAAGCAAAGGAAATTTTGAAAGACTACTTTAAGGAGACTTTAGCCTTCACAGGGTTTAGCATCACCAACAGTGCATCTCTTAATGCTGTTAAACCACTGGGGAATGACCCAGCTAGGCCACTCTCTGTCAACGCTATATGCGCAGAGAAGATTGACCAAAAAGAAGTGCTCACCTTAGGAGAGGATGTGATGCGTGAGGAAATCCGCAATAGCTTGCGCCTTGCACGCTTCTTTTCCATACTTCTCCAAGACAAAGTAAGCATTGAGGGCAAGGACCAGATTCCTGTGTTTATCCGCTCAGTCACTGGAGAAGGCTTTCCACAGAAGCACCTTATGGGATTCCTTCCTTGCGATGTTGACTCTGACACTCTGTTCCTTATGCTTATATCTGAGATTCGGAACAAGTGGGGCCTACGAATGGAGCACTGCCGTGGCTTCACCTACCTGTCATCAGGTGTCATGTGTCAGAAACTGAAGGATCTCTCCTGCAGGATGCTAAGGGATTTTCCACAGGTAGTTTTGTCCCCCAGTGAGCCTTACGCCTTCAATGTGTGGTTGATTCGCTCTATGCCCATCCTCCCAATTCAGGATGTTGTTGATACTGTAGAGCAGGTTGCTGCCATTATTAGGCAATCAGAAACTCTGGCGAAGAAACTTGATGCCAAGATAACTGCTTCGTACAGCCACATCAAAGGTGAAGTGGACAGAGTGAGGGAGTCTTGTCAGAACCATTGGGAATATGCCACCGATGCTTTCCAGACAATGCTTGATATCTTGGAGCCGCTTTTGAGCAGCATTGGAGAGATGTGCACCAGTGCCCTTTCAGATGTGGACACAGACACCGTGGTAGTGCTTCTAATGTTGAAAGAGAAACTGAAGAACTTTGATTTCATCATTACCCTTGTGGTCTTGAAGAACACGCTGTGTTGTGTAAGCATCCTGAACCCCAGCCTCAGGGGAATAATCAGCATCAGCAGCACATTACAGTACACCATCTCTAACGCCTTGAAGCTTCTAACCAAACATATGCAGGAGATCTCCATTTTTCACAGAAAGTGGTTCTCTGATGCAGTGGGCAGAGCCAAGAGGCTGGGGGTGCCAGTCAATCTGCCAGGGGAGATGGTGACAAATGGTGATGGTGCAGAGAAACCACAAGTCTCTTTGGAGGATTACTACAGGGAAGCACTGAGCAAGAAGGTTTTACAATACCTTGTTGATGAAGTCAAAAGGGTCCTAGGCACTGAAATGGCAAGAATCCTAAGATGGTTGTCATTGGTGCCCTCATACATGGCTGACCACAATTTTAGTATCCGAAAAGACAAAGTTGCTGATGCTAACCTGAATAACTTGGCTCGTCCTGATTCTTTTTATGATGAGCTGGGCTGTTGGGAAGTGAAATGGCGACATGCTAGCAAGCGAAGGATTCTTCCCACCAGTGTGTTTGCTACTCTCAAGATCCCAGATATAGGCTTTTACCCAAATGTGCAGAGCCTGTTGAGAGTGTTGGGCACCATCCCTTGTGTCCGCGCAGAATCTGATGTGTATGGGCACTATGACATGGTGTTGGACCGCTATCTGTCCTACATGAAAGAAGTACAAGTGGAAAAGAGACTGAGCAATATGGCCTTTGTTTATGTCAATCAAGATGTCCACTTCAGCATTGAGGAAATGGTGGAGGCGTATATAAAGAAATATCCAGAAATACTGCAGCTGTTACAGCAAGTATGTATGTTTTTGGTAACTAGTTCAATTTAACTTGTTTCATTATATTTAGCTACTAGAGATAAATAATGCAAAAATGTTGCTTGTTTTTAACTGTTAACTGGTTTGACCCACTCCTTTGTTTTTAGGATGATGTAATGGAAGTTCAGCCATCAGGTAATGCTTCTCACATTTCTGGTTTTGATAACTTAAACAAGAATAAATTTAACTCAACTGAATTCGATGTTAAATACAGTTGTTGATTTTATTTGTTTTACTCCGATCCCTGTAACAGTTCCTGAAACCAGCGCAAATGACGCCTCTAAAGAAGATGCAGAAGAACCAAGAGAAATGACTTTAAATATGGACATTGAGAGACAGAAACCATCTGAGTGTGCAGAAACTGATAAAGAGGCATTAAAATCTGCATTACAAACCGCCGTCACAGCAGCATACGGCAGGCAAAGCAGACTCACTCAGGGTGATCAAGATCAAGAAGTAGAATATGTGACCAAATCAGAGATGAATGAGGTGCTTAAAGTGTGTGAGGATGTTGTAAGGGATAGGATTTTTTCAGAGCTCGGAAGTTCATTCTTCTCCCTGTTTATCGACCGAGTTGTCCGATTGGGAGAGACAGACTACTTACCCATGTTCATCAGATTTGTTGACAGTTTTGATGTTATGCGCCTTGAGCTTCTGGGTTTTATCGAGGTTACTCATGACACTGAGGCCATGTGTGAACGACTTTTTGATGTTGTCACCAAAGAGTGGCGTCTTGATTTGAGCTACTGCAGAGGTCAAGCTTACCTTGGCTCTGGGGAAGTATCTTACAAGCTCAAGGCCTTTGCATGTAAAATACAGGAGCAGTATCCTCTTGCTATATGCACACACTGCTCATGCTACTCTTTCAATACCTGGTGGTCAAGATCAGTTCCAGTAGCTGCAGTCATCAGAGCAATAGACACGTTAGAGGAAATAGTGTCATTCTTCCACAGCATGCCTGCCCTTGAAAAACAGTTAGATCAAGTCTTAGCCATAGGCCTACGAGAGAGCTATGAGAAAATCCATGAGCTTCAAGGAAACTTCTGTTCCTCTTGGCTTGAGAAGCATGACTCTTATGAAGTCTTTGCTCAGATTCTGGAGCCTCTGGTAGATTGGCTTGAAAATATTGATAACTGCCAGCCACAAAGATGGAGTTTGGCAGTATCCAACCGAGCCAAGAGACTACTTCAATTAATAAGGGACTTTGATTTCATTGTGGCAATCGTTGCGCTAAAAAATGCCTCATCCTTCACCAGAGAACTGAGTGCAGCACTACAGAAAGACCATTTTAGTGCTGCCTCGCAGCTCAGCCAGATCAGTGGTATTGTCGCCACGCTTAACAGAGTGAAAACCAACATCAAGGTTTTCCATCAGAATTGGTTTGATGAAGCTTCTGGTTTTGCTCAAAATCTGGGTGTGCAGGTTAAAGTGCCTGATAGCGTGATTGTTCCAAGGGACAGCCTCTTGAAGCCAGGATCATATTATAAAGATGCAATGAGTGTCCCTTTAGTTGACCACCTTATAAACATGGTGAAAGACTATTTCTCTGATGACCACAAGGAGGCTCTCAACTTACTGTCCTTGGTCCCATGCTCTGTGACAATGAGCTATGTTTTTGAAACGCTCAAGTCAAAACCTCCATTGTACATTGGTGACCTTCCCGATCCTGACAACTTCTTCACAGAGTTAAGCTGCTGGAAAGTGAAGTGGAAAACAAAGGTTGTTAGTGTAACCATACCCGAGACCATTTTTCAGACTCTGCGTTTACCCCTCATGCAGTACTTCGTAAACATCAACACATTGCTGAAGATAATGTGTGTGTTGCCAAGCACAGCTTTAGAATATTGTGGTGAGGTGAAGCGCCACAAAATGTATCAAGACTACTTGACCAACACCTCAGCAATGGACAGATCGCCCTGTTTAGCTGTGCTTCAGGTGGGCACTGACTTTAACAGAGACCTAGACAGAATGGTTGCTCAGTGCTTAAAGCTCACACCTAAGACACTGGAGGGTATTTGCCTGGTAAGGATCAGTTTTTAAGTAATTTGCTTGTTTCAAATGTTTCAATTGCTTTCTAAATGTGTTCCTAAAGTCTGTTTTACTTCACAGGACAAAGAATCCAAAACCTTAGGAAGGATTTCTGAAATGAAAACAGAAGGTGTGTAATTATTTTATTGCTGCCTTTTTTTTTCTTTAACGAATCAATGTTTGGATGCTTTCTTTCCTCTTGTCTTTTAGGGTATTTAAGCACACAGAGTAGAGAAGACAGTAATCAAAGAGAAATCTTTTTTTTTTACCACTATATTGAGCTATGTTTTAATTTTAAATTGAGGTAAAAAAAAAAATGCATTCATGAGTTGTTCAAAATAAGATCAGAAACATGCATTTGGAAAATAGGTAGGGTGAATTTTCATTGCATGTTGACTTTAATGCTCAATTTTCTAACATTGCAGATGACACCCACATGGATGACGTAGAGGACAGGGAAGCTCAGCAGGTTTGTAAACTTATGTTAACTGTTAGAATTGTTATTAATAATTCAATAGGTCATTGACTGAGTTGAAAACAATTTTAAAAAATAGTACATTTTTGATTCATATAAGCTAGTGATAGTTAATTGCTTTTATTAGTTTTGTTCATAAGTAGTATTTCTATTCACAGGACAAAGACTCCAGAATACTTCTGGTGAATTCTGAGATAACAAGTGGGGGTATGTCATTTTTGGGCATGGTCTTGCATCCGAGTTATACCTTTTGAGTCTTTATTGAAATAATTGTTTTATTTCACGCTGCATTCAATGTCTAAAATAATGTTTATCCTGACTTTTAGAAGCAGAGATCAACAAAGAGGGACAAGAGAGCATAGAGACTCAACAGCAGTCTGAAAAAATAGAAGTGGTTGCTGGTTGCATGGAATTGGCTGCTGAAGAACAGCATAAAAATGTTGAAGAAGTGGAGCAGATTCCAGATGAGAATGGCCATTCTGAGGAACCAGCTGACAACATAAAGAACTGCGAAGAAGTCTTTAAACAGGCAGCAATGCTTGCAAGGAGAAACTGCTCATTGATCGACCTTGATAAACCAGAGCAAGATGCTGTTGTTCAGAAACTTGCCTTATGTCATTGGGTGAAAGAAGAAGGGACATTGTTCTCAGAGGGAGAAATGTTACAAAGTATTGTGAAAGCCATACGAGAAACAATCCTCACTGAAGTTCAGGACTCTCCTTTCTTTTCCATCATCACTGATAGAGCCATTTCAGTGGGTGAGGTGAAGTTCCTACCAGTCTTTGTTAGATATGTGAATGACTGCATTCCTAAAGTGGAGCTTATAGGATTTCTGCCCTTTGATGAAAGTTCTGATGTGGATTTGCAAGCTAAGGCTCTTTCAGCAAAACTTGAAGATGAGTGGGGACTTCAGATGGGCTGCTGTCGTGGCCAGTCCATAATGTGCTTTGGAACAGGGAGCAGAAGCCTTAGGAAGATGGCTTTGGGTTTTTTAGAGAGCTATCCTTTAGCTGTGAATGCTCCCAGTGAGTCGTGTGGACTTGCCTATTGGCTGGCTTTAAGCCTACAAAATGCATCCATTACAAAGGTTCTTGAAACAGCTGAGGATTTATTGCAGTTTTTTGACCAGTCACCCAAATTGGAAAGTGAGCTTGCCAAGACCATGGATGGGCTGCTGAATACCCCACGGGAAGCACTTGCAGAGATCCCAGAGACCTGTCTGTCCAGATGGAAGAAGAGGGAAGACTTCTTTGATATTTTGGTGGACATGTTAGATGGAGTCCTAAACTGCTTGGATTCTGTAAGCACCAACTCCAGTGGGTCATGGGGTGATAGCATGTCACTGCATTCCCAGACCCTATCCACAGCTCTTAGACAGGTTGATTTTATCATCCCGTTAGTTATCTTGAAGAATGCCTGTGCGCCCTTGAGGAATTGCAGCACTGTGTTCCGCTGTGGAAACCCAGCTGACATAATTTGTGAGCTTGAGAAGATTATGCCAATAATAGATACTTTTAGCAAGATGTTGGACAATGTGAGTGCGGTGCATTCTGTCTGGTTTGAGGAGGCAGTGGAGCTTGCAACGAAGGTCATGGGATTGCTGTCATATGCGGAATCTGTCAGTGGCTATGATTCACCAGAGATGTTTTACATGGAAACAGTTAGCTTACCAGTTTTAAATGGTTTGATTGAAGAAATGAAATTTAACTTCTCAGAGAATCACCTAAAAGCCCTGAAAGTTTTGTCCCTTTTGCCAACATGCAACCCTCTGCCTATTTTCCCAGAATCCACAGATAAATTGCACACTATATATATGAGTGATCTCCCTGAGGCAGAGACGGCAGAAGATGACATTAACACATGGGCCACGGTATGGAGAGAGAAATATCAAGATGTTTGTCCTCCCACCTCCATCTCTGAGACATTGCTCCATAATGAAGCCAAAAATCTTCCAAATGTTGCGACCCTTCTTAAGCTTGTGGCCGTGTTGCCCAGCATTAGCATGGAGTGCGATCTAATGAAGACAACGCTAAACTCTTTGAGGACCTTACTCAGAGATGGTATCTTCAGCAGAGGCAGTAAGACTGATGCAGTGATGCTTCTGATGCATCGTCAGACACTACAGAGCCTGGAAGAGGTGATTGAGAAATGCATGGCGAGTGATCCAGAAAGTAATCAATTTCTTGCTCAGGTGTGGTACATTTCCTATTGTTTTATACTGTGTTAGTAATTCTCATTGTCCAAAAATGTCAAATTAACACACTTGTATCAATTCATTAAAACATTATTATTTGTTTTTTTTTATTTTTGTTTTTTTTTTATATCATGTAGGTTAAGTCAAGAGTTAATCACCTGAGAGTGGAAGGTGGTAAGTAAACTCAAATGGGCTTAAAAAAATGAAATTGCTGTTGTTTTATTCTGACACTCTTTCCTGTCCCATTTAAGAGGTGATTGCCATGGCTCCACAGGATATGGTTGTAGATACAAATGGTTCGGATTATGCACAAGAGTCAAATGTTGCTGAAACCGGTCAGTAATGTTAAATTGAAATTATTAGTAATAGGTGATTATCTTCTTTTATTAAATATTATGTCTCATCATTTGTTTAGATGTCAAAACTGCTTCTCCAGAGAAAATTCTAGTGGAAACCCACGACTCTAGTGAAATAAAAAGAGCTGAAGAAAATACACCATCTTCTTTAACACCTAGCAGCTCAGGCAGTGCCACAACTGCAGCTCAAGTCATTCCTGCTTGCAGCTCTCTGCCAACCAGCACATCTGACCAACCAGCAGAATCTGTCCTAGATGCCGCTATGCAATCTACAGCATCAGAACATGATAGAAGTGATCAACCGATCGCACTTGTTCAAGATGTAAATGAAAGGTCTGAGGTACTTGATCTGTGTGGAATTAATCTAGTAACAGAGGATCAAATAGTTACTAATCAAGGTGGAACAGAGCAATCCAATGAAGAGGAGCCAGTTAACACTGTTCAGTCAGTATCGGCTAATCAAAGTGAAACTGATCAACTTATGGAAGTTGATCAGTTTGTTGCTGCAGAATCAGGTGAAACTGACCAGCCAGAAACAGAGGAACAAAGGATACCTGATCAGTTCACAGCAGTTGCTCAAGTTGATACTGATTCCTCCATAGTTGCTCAAGATGAAGGTTGTCTCACAGTAACAGACTTAGTAGATGGTCAGTTTGTGTCAAAGGATCAGAGTGAGTCTGTTCAGCTCATGTCAGTTGACCTCAGTGTAAATAAGTTAGAGTCAGTCCATCAGAGTGAAACTGATCAGCCCATGGAAGTTGATGTAAGGGGAAATGATCCATATGTAGTTGAAGATCATGGTGGAAATGGCCAGCCAGCAACAGGTGAGCAATGTGTAGTTGAGCCGTTGGAAGTTAGTCCAGTTGAAACTGATCAGTCTATTGCAAAAGTTCAGGGTGAAGCTTGTCAGTTATTAACAGAGATGGAAGATGGAGAAACTGGTCAGCTGGTATCAGTGGAGCAAATTGGATCTCATGTTCTTGAGGCTGTTGATCACTCTCGAAATGATCATTCTGTAGCAGCAGATCAGGACAAAACTGTTCAATCAGTAACCAAAGATCAGATTGTAAATGATCAGTTTGAGGCAGATAGTCAGTATAAATCTGTAAATTTACAAGTAAAAAATCAAGATTCTATTCAGACAGAACCTGGATTAGCAAATGAAGGCGAGTTAATATCAGAGGATCAAAATGAGCCTAATGAGCTCATTCTAATTGACTATGGAAAAGATCAGTCTCTAACATCTGATCACAGTGTAACTGGTCAGTCAGAAATAGGAGACCCAAGTGTAACAGAAGAGTTCACAGTAGTTGGTCAAGTTGAAAATGATCAGTCTGTAGTAGAGGATCATGATGAGACTGGTCAAACAGAAACTGGTTTTCCAAGTAAAGGTGAAACTAGTCAGTCAGTGTCAGGAGATCAAAATGTATCTGATCACCCCATGGTAGATGACTCTGGAAATGATCAGTCTGTAGCAAAAGATCAAAGTGTAATTGGTCAGTCGGAAATAGGGGACCCAAGAGTAACAGAACAGTTCATAGTAGTTGGTCAATATGAAAATGATCATTCTGTATTAGAAGGTGAAGGTGAAGCTAGGCAGTTAGTATCAGGAGATCAAAATATATTTGATCACCCCATGGAAGATGACTCTGGAAATGATCAGTCTGTAACAGCAGATCAAAGTATATCTGGTCAGTCAGAAATAGGAGACCCAAGTGTAACCGAACAGTTCATAGTAGTTGGTCAAGCTGAAAATGATCATTCTGTAGTAGATGATGAAACTGGTCAGACAGAAATTGGGTTCCCAAGTGAAACTAGTCAGATAGTATTAGGAGATCAAAATGTATCTGATCAGCTCATGGTAGATGATAACTCTGGAAATGATCAGTCTGTAACAGCAGATCAAGATGTAACCTGTCAGTCAATTACAGAAGATCAAAGTGTACCTGATGAGTTTATAGCAGTTGGTCAAGATGAGTCAGATCAGTCTGTAGTTGAGGGTAAAAATGAAATTGCTCAGACAGAAACCCTATTGCCAAACGAAGTTGGAACTAGCCAATTAATATTAGGGGGTCAATGTGGAGCTGATCAGCGCATGGTAGTTGACTCTGGAATTGAGCAGTCTGAAACAGTGGATCATAGTGGAACTGGTCAGTCTGTCTTACCAAATGAAGATGGAACTAATCAGTTACTTTTGGGAGATTGTGGGTCTGATGAGCTCATGGTTGTTGAGTCTGGAAATGATCAGTGTGTAACAGAGCAAGGTGGAACTGATCAGTCATCACCAGATCAAACTGTAACTGATACATTTGTGGAAGTTGCCGTTCATCAGCCTATCGTAGAACATCAAAGTGGATTTGGCTTAGAGAGTGGAACTTGTCAGATAACATCAGGGAATCAAAGTGGAAATGATCAGCTTGTAGCAGATGAACCCTGTGGAAATGATCAGTCTGTAGTAGAATCTAAAGGTGAAACTATTCTTGCAGTTGCATTGAATCAAAGTGTTCCTGATCAGTCTGTGGCACTTAATCAAGGTGGAAATGATCAGATAGTACCAGGGAATCAAAATGAAACTGATCAGTCCAACATTGACTTTGAGCAGCCCAGAGTTGCTGCAGATTGTGGCACAACTCGGTTCAGTTCAGTGACTCCAGATTGCTCCGACCAAGAGACAGCAGCAGTACACATTTGCCTTGATCAGTCCCCTGCAATAATTCCAAGTGTTACTGACCATTGCACATCTTCAATTGAGGATATTGCTGATCACCCCTTGGCAGCAGATTCTGAAGGCACAATCCAGTCTGAAGTAAAGGCCCAGGATAGCGCAAACCAAGTAGTTACTCTAGATGGCACTGGACTACAGAAAGTTTTTACCCCCTACAATGCTGTTGCTCGAGAAGAATTGCTTAAGGAACTGTGTGATATAAAGTTCTTTTCCATAGTCACTGAGGAGGAGTTTACCATTGATGGTCAACCATACATCTCTGTAGGAATACACTACCTTAACAAACAAGGCATCAAATGTGAAAATGTATTGGCCTTTATCCCACTCTCGACAAACATTACTTCATTCATTGATATGCTTACCATCACTCTTTCTGAGAAGTGGGGTTTGAACTTGGCACTCTGTAGAAGTCAAACCTTGGCAAGATTAGGTGCGTCAGTCTCTCAGGTGACACAGGCTTCAGCTTTGCTTTCCCAGAGACTGCCTCATGCTTTCAGTGCCCCGAACCTTCTAACTCCAAAATCTTTGCTAGCCAGTTTGTCCTCCCTAAGAGAGATAACTCACTGTTTTGAGAGCTTGGAGCAGCTTTTTACGTGGTTCTCTGAGGATATTCAGCGCCGTGTAAGACTAGAGGAAGCTGTTGTACATTTGTTGAAGGAGAACGAAAGGAAGGCCAGTGAGCTGAAAGCCAAGATCAGCAGCAATCAGCTGGCAATGAGCCATGATGTTCTGGAACTCACTACAGACATTCTAGAGGCCATCGTCTTATGCTTGAATGAGATGAAAGGGAACCAAGATAATGAGGCAAACACAGCACAGGCTCAGAGCTTCCTCTCTGCTATCCAAAATTTTGATTTCATATTGACCGTTGTGATTATGAAAAACATCTTGAGCCTCACCAAAGGCATAAGCCTGAGTCTTCAGGGAAATTCCCATGAAGTGTATCAAGCTGTAAACCAGTTGTCTGATCTGCTGCCCTCTCTCAGTGAAATGAAGAACAGTATTGACTCACATCATCAAACCTGGTTTAATGAGGCTGTTGCTTTAGCTTCTAAGCAGGTACCTTCACTACAGCCACCCTTAAATGTGCACTACAGAGAGGACATCAGTAAAGGGGCCATTGAGCATTGTATTGCTGAGATTGAAGGACTTTCCCAGGATGTTCTGTCTGCTGTTCGCTGCTTGCAGGTTGTGCCTTATGTCATGTCCAAAGTGGAGGGATGCTGCAGCAACATTGAGTTTGTCAAGGTGTTCCAAGATGTCTTACCTGACCCAAACTCCTTCCAGGATGAGCTACAGAGGTGGAGGGACAGGTGGCAAGACTGTATTGCCAGTCATCAGCCCCTACCTGACACTGTTCTCGGCACTCTTAAAACTTCTGACATCGAGTCTTTTCCCAACATTTCAACTATCCTTAGGCTCCTGGCAGTCCTGCCCATCTGCAGCGCGCAGAGTAGCTTCAGACAGAGAAAGATGAAATCTGAGCTGTACCCTCTGTAGTAGGCTTGGCTTAGCTGGCTGCCCCCAAACAAGCTGTCTAATAGGATGTCATACACTGCTAAAACTTCAGAATGTCCCACTGTATTCTCTTAACTGTAGATCACATCTGACTGTAGGTTTCAGTATGTTTATTTTATTAGTTGAATTAGACCTGTACACTTTAAGTATAATCACAATTGTTTTATTGATGTTTTTGATGTTTTTTTTTTTATTATTATTTCTTCTCCTTTTACGTAAGTGGCATGGAAAAAGAGGACTGCCAATCGGGACCAATGTCTTGCCAAAAAAAAAAAACAACAACAAAAAAAAGAGAATAGGATGCCCTTGGGGGGCCTTACTGCTTTGTGCCTTTTATGCAAAAACCCTACATAACACTTTGAATCATGTGACACAAAAAGTCTGGATGGACACTTAAACACCACACTTTTTGGGAATTTCCTAATATCTTCAGGAACTTTTAAAGACTTCAAATCATATAAATATTCTGAGATGCATTGTGAGGAAAAGAGAATCATGTTTTGTCACAATGAATTATGACTGTGTTTATATATTGTCAATGTCATCCCGCCCGGCACAAGCTAAAACCAGTCTGTCCCCATATCATTATGCGTGTTACAATGTTTGATTTGTTTGCAGTTTTATTTAGATGAATGGATCTTTCTGTAAACACTTCTCCCATAAGCCCTCCTCACAAAGGAAGCGTTCATATATATTTGACTAAAATAAATAAAATCATTGAAAAGAATTAGTGTTACACATTTCAATTTCTTCTCAATTCAAAGACAGAATATTTAAGGATGTCCACAAGATGGCAGTGTATACCTTTTTATAGTTTGGCAAGTACCTGTGGGTAAGTTTCTCTCTCGCTCTGAGACTTTTTCCTTAAATGATTTGTTCTGCAATAGAATAGAAGCTAGTTTGGTTGTAGGAACATATTTTTTTCACCCTAAATGAAGTTAATGTGTGTAATGGATTCATTAGTGTTTTTTTTTTTTTTTTTTTTTTTTTTTTTTTTTTTTTCCTTCTCCCACATTTTACTGACACTAATATCTAGAGAGCAGGGTGACTGATGCTAATACATGCATAATACAACAGCATATTTAATAATGTCAAATGAAACACAAATTGTTAAAATTATTGAATAGACAATATTACACTATGGAGACACTCTAAGAGCTGATGTCATGTTACCTTATTGTGTAATCTGTTCAGTTATTTTAGACTCTTGTATTAATTGAATTAATGAATAAATTACCTTTTATTGCCTTGTGGGGGGGGGGGGGGGGGGGGGGGGGGGGGGG
>JAUMHP010000059.1:10624965-10642489 GCA_032361065.1 Enteromius trimaculatus
TTTTCATTTATTTTATAATATTGTATTAATTTAATTAATGAATAAATTACCTTTTATTGCCTTGACCCCCCCCCCCCCCCCCCAACAAAACTAAGAAGAATCAAACTTCTGTTCACCACTTCCTGCTAGTGTCCTCTACTCCACTAAGTTAAAGGTAGTTAATTATTAACGTCTTAACTGTTAAATGCCTTTTTTAAGAGTTCAGGCTTTTCACAAAATCGCATTGGCTCCCTGTAGCCTGTCGATGATTTGCAGCCATTCTTTAACCCTTGGCTCATAGACTCCAGATCCATCATAGAATATTGTTTTCAGGAGTAGATTTTGAGATGTCGTTGAGAAGCAATCAGTCTCCCATTTCCATGTAACCTTGGACCTATTATTCACCCTTAGGGGCTAGAGCCTTTGACCTTTTAGGGTCGTTTCTTGTGAGAGTGGCAGTAGATGTGGTTAAAAAGGCAGGGAAATAAAGCTATTAAGTAGACAACGGCACAGTAATTACAACTGCAAATCAATTAAGGCCTGCTTTATTACTTTATTGTGGCAGATTGAATCTATGACTTGCAAGAGAAAGTAGGAATTCATGAGGACTATTCCAAAGATTGTATGTATGTTTCTTTCTTTGCTCTCTAGGGTAGCATTACCAAGGTTTTTTGCCAACAGCTTAAGAGACTTAAGTTTTTATCAAGACAAATGCATGATTTTTTTTAAAGGATCAACAGTCTCTTCAAAGCACTTTGTGTAGATGCATTCATTCTCAGTTGAATTAAATTCTTTAATCTTGTTCTGCTGTTAAACGGCAAAGTGATTAGAAAATATTGTGCAACATGTATCCTCAAAACAATTGTTTGTTTGGTCAGTTCCCAAAGGGTTTTTTTATGTGGTGTTCGATGGTGTGCTGACAAGCCAAGTCCTTGTCCTTCTTTCATCGACCAATGTGTTATGCATTCCGCAGTGGTTTTGATTTTCTCCACATTTTCCACAAGCAATAAATTATTATTTGTGGCCAGATTTTTTAATTCTTTTTGATATTAACTGTTGTCAAATACAAAGATACAAGTCCAACATTTAACTTCTCTGTCATATCTTTAGAAACCCTTAAAAGTTCATTCATGAGTTCATTAATGTTGCAACATCACAAGATGAGTTTGCATATTATCATTCCAGCCATAAAATAGACCTCTTATTGCCATTTAATGCCGTTGGTCCAAGGAACACGGTTGCTTAGATAATTTAGATTACTTTAAACCTTCAACTATGAAGATTTAGCCTATCTTTAAGGACTGACTTGTTCCTTTGGCAGTCTTTTCCGGGCTAATAACATGAGCCTTAAAACCCCTGGAGCCATTAGCGGCAGCTGAAATGCCAAGATACGCTTCCTCTTATGAACTGCTATCTGGGATTAGTACATTTCCTCTCTCTTTCCTCCAAAAGCACTCAGTCTGAACATTGTTTCACTCTGTGTGTTCATCTGGAGCATCCTCTGCTCTGATCACACTGTAGAGGGCTCATGTATTCTCTGTCTGTAGGCCGAAACAGAGCTGCCCTCTCCCTCCTCTTAGAACAAGGGTCTGATTGTGTCTGCTCAGCCCGGTGTGAAAGAACTATCTCTTCGTGTTACCCCTGCTCATCCACAGAGCAAACGGATCTGTCTCCTCTGATGGTTGGCAGCGCTGTTTGCAGACAGGATTATGTCGGAGTCTTTCGGTCTTCTCTGGCCTTCAGAGACTCTCCCACCATCAGCTTCTGTCATAACCATTTTCTAAATTCTAAATTGTCAGTAATCTTAGAATTCGTTCTTAATCTTAAAATCAGTTGTACTCTTTCAAACGGCTGACTAAAAAGTACGTTATATATTTCATCACTCTATGTTCGATTGCATTATATCGTCTGCTAATCTCCTGGCCAAACTGAGAATTGCCCTAATTGAACTCCAGAGCTTGTTTCCTGCTGGAAGTCAAGGCTGGGCCGTGCCGTAGGACCTGTGGCGGTGCATAATCATGTCCATGCACAGCATGGTTTTAACTATACTCCTGAGAGAGAGGCAGAGGACTTAACAGGATTTTATTTCAAGGTTTCCATGCCTGCAATCCCTATCCAAAATCTCAGAACCACCAACAAATAACGCATTTGGTTTGAGTTATTCCAATGTCTAATATGTTGGTCCGGAAACACTTATTTTATTTATTTTTTTCTTCTTCTTCTTCCTTTTTTTTGTCCATGTACTCTGCTTGAAAATTTAGACCTTAACATCAGATCTCATGTATTTAAATGCCATGGATTAACCTGTGAGTTTTTAAGCGGTTTTAGTGTTTCGACTTTCTTCCCCACACTTATAACTGAACACTAAGTGCATTGGAAGTGAAATGAGCATATCTTTGACAGATTAATATGGCTATTAGAATTCTTGAAATAACTGCTCTTTTTGGCTTTCTAAATCAAGAGTATTAGGAATGTGTGTCACTGATTAATTTGCTTATGAGAGTTTGAGGTCTGAGTGCCTGCCGATATGAATAATGCCCTGCTGTAAGAGTGGAGGGCAAGTAGGATTATCTTGTGATTTGGAGTGATTAGGTTACCGCTCTGGCAGCCTATTCTCCTGACTACTTTGCTTTCGGATCGGAGTGTCTGTAGTTCTTATAACCGACCCTGGTACTCTTGTTTCTTTTTGCTTTAATCCTACAGAAGGCTATTGATCAAAAACAGATGTGTCCGTACAGTTTATCTATTGTTCTACTTGTTACCTCTTTCTGCCCTGTTAATCTCCACCGCCTTAGTAGATCAGTGTTCATCTAGACCCAAACCTTTTGCCAAGTCTGTGCTCTTACCACCCAGAAAGCTTACTCCGTTCTCTCATTGGTTCAAATTCTCTTAATCTTCAGAAACTGATATACAAACTCTGAAAGTCAGGTGAAGGCCACGTTCACACAGCAGCAGAATGCAGTGTCAGTCATGTATTTAAGTGCTAAATATGGTTACATTTACTCACAGATAAACAAGAGTGTCAACCTCGTTCTATCCAACTTATTTCTCAAACCAAAATGCAGGCTGTTTCCTGTCAATGTGGAAGATTTCAGATTCATTAGCCGCTGTCTGCTATACAGATTTTTGAACCCCTGATGTGTGAACTGGACCCTACAGGATAATAACTAGTTGTCACATAATAAAATGCAAAGCCACTTTTTTCTTGTCAGCTTGCACAGACTTATTCCTTCATACAGTAGTAAATTGAATGCTATGTGGTTGTGTGAACAGGACGGTTCGGTATGTTTTAGTAGCAATCCATGTATGTAGCTTCAAGAGAGCAGCCATACCCTTGTTTTTTTTTATATTTTCTTCATTTTGGTTTATCATTCAATCATTTATACTGTTTTTATTGGCTCATATTGTTATATTGTATATTACTTGTGATTGTTTAATGATTGTGGGGGTTAATAAACTGTTTATAATTACAATTAAGAGGAAATATCTCAGTTTCAAGGTTTTATGGGAAGTTGTTGTGAAGCACTTCTGGCTTTTTTTTAACTTTTTTTTTTTCATCTAGCTTTTGCTAGGAGTGGTGTAGCAGCATGTATTCCGCCTGCTGTCTCATTTCCGAAGACAGTGGTTATATCTCATCTGTATAAACCTCTGTAACCCGCCCACGTTTTTTTTGATGAGCAGCTTCTATTGATCTTGTTTTGAGTAGAAAACGCTCTTACCACAAGTACGTCTCTTCTGACCGATAAAATCGCTGTGATACTGATTTTATCTCATCTGTATCGCCTGTCCCAGCATTCTCCTTGGCAGATGGGTAAAGCCTTTGATCTTGTAGAGGGAAAAATAACGCCCTCTCAAATGTGAATTTGTTTTCTCTATTTCTGCTTGTAGCAAGTTTTGTCATTTTCCAAATCAGTTTGCATATAACCATATCTGAGGGACTTCTTTGAAGTAGCAAATGTTACCAGACACCAATAGCAAAAAACAAACGGGTGCATGTTCCCATACAGTGAGACAAGTCACTTGTGTTTTTGAAAGTACCTCCCATCTGGTACATGAAAGAGGCCATCTCCTTCAAAGAGGGGAGAGAGGGCCAGTCCTAAACAAATGGCCCCTTTCTGAAGAACAGGTCCAAACTCTCTAAACAGTCTGAATTGGACGCTGAACGTTTTCTCTCAGAGTTCTCCTGCTGAGTGTGACTGTTGTAGTGTTTTTACAGCAAAAAAGCACCTGAGAACACACAAACCCAGACTGAAAAGCATGTTCTGCGGTCTTTTGTGCACTGAAAACATTGAATAATTTAAGAATAAGAATTAAAAATCTTAATTGTGGGGGGAAAGCGGGGAGCGGTTCTCATTCTTGATGTTTGGTGTATGTAAACTTCCGAAAATGTTCTCCTAAACAGTAATTTGCTTACATTTAAGCCATTTGAACTTTAGCACCACCGTGCTCGCAATAGAAACAAAACCTCAGGATGCTGGCATGCCGACATAAAATGTTTGTCAGGTCTCTCTTCGTTCAGCCTATTAAATCATGATTTGTTTTTATGAGATTGCCTAATTAAAACAGGTTTCAAAAGAACAGCCAAAACAAAGCTTCTCCCACCTTAGCTTAAATAAACTGGCTGGACACAGTGCTGCAGCCAAAATGATGCATTTCCTCCTAGTTTAAACAGCCAGTCAACGACAGACTCTCCATCACGGCGTAGCAGACAGCACCAAACAGACGCTGCCGCCTTTCTTGTGTCTCAAACAAATGGATTCTGTATTTGTCGGAGACACAGAGCTGCTGAACAATGTTTCAAATCAACATTGTTGCTGTGTTCTGTTTGGACTGTGGAGATGTTTTGCCTCAAATGGGCAACAATTCCCACCATTCGTTGCTGGAACCATGCATTTATCCAGAGCAATGTGTCTCACTTTTTCTATTTCAAGTTTGACTTTGTTTGAAAGTCAATATATATTGCTTGCTGGAACAAAAGTAAGGGTAATTTATGTTATTTTATTGTTTGAGTGGTATACAAGTAGATTATGTACATGTAGATATCATGTTAATTAATGTACACACACATGTATATATACTTTATACTATACTTTATTATTGTTCAGAAGAAATACATGTTTAGCATCAAGCAATAAATTAATATATAATGCTGAATAAAGGTTTATTTTAAAATATTGTCACAAGGCAATAAATCTTTGTTGCTTTTGACAATATTAATGTGTTTTTATTTTAATTAAGAAGCATTAGGACAGGTTTATTTAGTCTTTGATGGAAGTTTATTTGTTCTTGTAACTTTGCATTCTTAGTGTTCTTAGTGTGATGTGCAGCTTAGATGCAGTTCTAGCTCTGCGCCGCTGACAGTCACTGAGACACGAGACAGCTGTGAGCAGGGCAGAGACCCGAGACGTCAGGGGACGGGGGGCACTGTGTCTCTGCACTCCTTCAACAAGCTCAGAATGAACGACCTGAATATGTGTCAGGGTAAATGGCGCTATGTGTCTGATGATGTCTCAGATAGAAGAAAAATAGCGCTGAGCAGTTGGCACAGCTGCCGCAAATGATTCATTATGCAAACGTTAGATCATTAGTCTCAGTAACGCCGTTAAACTTCACACATGGATAGCCACCACAAAATGTTTAGAATTGCTAAATCGAGTTAACGTTTCAAACGCGTAATGTCAAAAAAAAAGACATTTTCTCATTCAAAGCACATGTATTGTCCTGCTCCATGCATAATTTCAGTTATATAAACCGAAGTAGCTTTCGTGCCCTCTATGAACCAGCTTTAGGCTATGTAAGACTCTCAATGCTGGTAGAAGAAGGCTGGAAGATCAAAGTGGCTGTGGTGTTGATCCTGGTATGGGAAGGAATTGAGAGCCTGCGTGTTAAAACCTCTAACACAGACACACTAGAGAGGTCACGGCTCTTTTGGTCAGTCTTTAGTCCCGTTTGACCTGATATTAAGAGTTTGTGCCCATTCACATCTCACTGCTACTAGATGCTTGTCACATCCCTCATAAAATGGCCACAGGGCTTCATTTTTCATAAACATGCTGCTACTCTGGCTGAAAGATAGGAATGTTTGTTTTTGTTTTCTTCATATATAACAGATCATAAATAAGTTTGTTATTAAAACAAGACCCATTTATTGATACTTCCATCTGTCCGTAATGTTCAGAAAAAGAAAGAAAAAAAAAAAGGCTTGTGGTTTTTATTCATGTCCAAAGTCTATTATCTCCAGCACATCCCCCTCAGTTTGGCTAATTCCCATTCCCGCATATTTAAATCATTTGCTGTGGGCAGATGTGTTTAGCGACACAATGCATATATTTGGTTTCTCATCGCGTTGGGTTGAGATTAGAGCTCCACGGGCATTTCACGTTATATTGAGCTGAAACGGTGCAGCTTGGCGTTGAATGGAAATGTCGTGCTTCGTTGGTATCTCTTAGGAGTATCAGATTAGCTCTAAATATACATGCTGCCCTCTTTTCTGTTCTGTTTTTTTCTGTTTGCCGCTTTGGTTTCAGCTGTGAGAGAAGGATTAGTTTATTAGATTATTTCTTAAATCAATTAAACTAAAATAGGCATGCCTACAGTTTCCAATATCATGCCTCTCTCACAGGCCTGATTAGAGTGAATAATTTAAGTCTGTGTGACATTTTGTCTTCCTGACATCCCTCACTATGGTTTATTATGCAACAGGACGTGAAAAGAAAGGCATTCGGTGGGTCAATCAAGGTTATAGTGCGTGATTTACTGCACATAAATAAATACGGTTCAAGATAATAAGTAGCGCCTGGCGTTTGCTCATGCACACGCAAGACCTTGAACAAATGGGATCTGTGCAGCTCGATTCAACTTAATAGCAAGAAACATCCATCGGGTTTCTTTTGAAATTCGAGGGAACGTCCGAGAATAACCTCGTTCAAATATTTGCAAGTGTTACGAAGAAAAATGTAGATGGTTGAAAAACATCCATAGAACAAAACAGACTTTCATTGCTCATTTACTGGAAAGTATCTGCTTTGACCTTACTATTCTAACACTGTTTTGTACTTTACAAGCAATTTGCCCTAAATTTCATGTGCATTTTTTTCATATGCATGTTGGAACTTTTTTGTTTTGCACTTTAGCTTTGATGTTTGTTTTTCTTATTTTGTCCCCCCTCGCTTGCTCTTTTGTTTCAAACTAATACTCACACACCTACTTTTAAACACTTAACCACAAAATCAGTGGAATTGCCTGCTTTATATAAAACGGTAGATACTGTTAACAGTGGAAAAACTCTTAATGATTGTATTTTAATTGTGTCGTTATTTGAAAATTGGGTTGTGTGGTGTGTTTTACAAGGGAAACTTGTGTGAGTGTTACGGAATTCACTGCAGGAGGCGTTTTTTTGGACCAGAGAGCCAGGTTAATAAGAGAAGCATATGGTCAAAGAACATCTTGACTTTTATTACACCATAGACACTATTAAAATGACAGTTACCTTAGATGGTTAAAATATGAACTTGGCCATTGTGTGTGGTGCGAGCTGTGATAAATAGACACACATACTGGCCTATTTTTTATTCTATAACAATATTTTCTCAACACATTTATATTTATTATAAGCAATTTATAATGATAATGAATCCTTTAATGGACTCTTTTATACTTCTTGACAGACCAAAAACAACAAAAGAATTTAATAGCTCATTTTTATAAATTAGGAAATATCTTTGCTCAGATGTGGACTTCAATGGGCTACTGGGAGTATTTGTTGAGGCTAAATCATTTATCGTGTGAAATGTAGAAGAACCTTTGTCATATGGTGGCTAATATATGAAACGTGCATCAGGATGTATTCATCACATTAAAATCATTATTAGCGTCCTTGGAAATTTGCCTTGTTTTTGGAGTGGCCAATATTGGCCGAGTACAGGACTGTAAATGGCACGAGTGTGGAAACTCTGGCATACAGCCGCATAGCCTACTTAATTTTATGGACCATGCAAATACTAGAATTTTAATATTTCCAACATTGTAGCAAATTCTGTGATTTTATTTCCTAAAATTGATGCTTCCTTGATTTTTTTTTTTTTTTTACTTATTTCACCTTTTAATGAGTACAGTGCAGAAAATTTGCAATGGGTGTCTGTTCCATTTAGTGCTTTTAAAATATAATACTAGCCAGTGGCATAATATCATGTGTAGTTTATTAGACAGGAAATTTAATGCTGATATTTCAACAAATATCCACTCCAAAAATCACTACTGTACAAAATAATATCAACACTGTGGACTATTTAAAATCATGCCCTGCTGACAAAATCTAAGATAAAGTGCTAATAAATCACACCTTTGTCCTTGAGTTCATATCTTGAAAGGATGATGTCATTATGTATTTATGGAATTGTAAATAATTTTATTAGAGCATAGATAAGAACAAGTTTTTATTCTAACCTAATTTAAAGATATTTATAGAAAGATTAAACATAAACATATATATTTATTTTTTTCGCTGAAATGTGTGTATTGCAATAAGTAAGGAAATAGTAGCTTAAATTAAAATACTGCCTGCAATATCACAGTAAAAGTTTGTGTTCGTTTTTCAAACTTATAGTTACACACATAGGCTATTCATGAGGGACACAAACCGCACCTTTTTTGATGACTGACCCATAATGTACATAGCCTTTTAAAAATCGTTGAAATTCCGTGTCAATAGTAGCGAGATGTCGGAGTGTCACAGATCATATTTTCAACGTTTTCTTTGGCTTGGAAACCTTAACCACTTTGTTATGCTAATGGCCCCTGACATCAGCGCGAGATCAAAGTGGCGCGCGGGCTCATATAGTGTTGAGCTCAGTCTGCCGCGTCAGTCCAGCAGATTCCAGCGCGCGAGCAACACCGCGACGTCAACACACATCCCTTTATCAGTGGACTGTTGCATGATGCTTTCTTGTTTGGACTTTACAGAAACGGATTAAACCTTTGGTTAGAGAAGTTTGGCTGGATTTAAATAAAACACACGTTTGGATTACTTTGCACAATTTTTTGTCGTCAGTCTCCGTTTGATAAAGGTGAGGATGAAAGAGCGTTCCCGTTTATTGTTCGCAAAGTTTCTTAACTTGTTGTCTTAAGATGTTTTAGCTTTTGAATATATCCCTGCAATAGTACCTAAATAGTAAACCAGGGGTTATATAGAGTGAACTAATTACATTTTAAGTTCACCTCGTTTCCCCCTGAAGGTGAAAAACAAGAGATAAAAAAATAAAGTGCAAACTTGGAGAAATCGTAGCCTGCCAGAGTGAAAAAGCTGTTTTATTACTTTAGCATACACACACACACACACACACACACACACACACACACACACACACACACACAATAAACATAAATTGCTCACATCTTTAAATAGCCGTTAATATAGCTGAGATTTGTTTAATTAGCCTGCATAAGATTGGCCATTAGCCTATATAAATTATAGCTAATGTATGGGATATAAACTACACTACATTGTGTGTTTTTTTCAGTTCACGTAAAAAGAACGCATTAAAACTGAAAAATCAGAAACTTTAACTGCTGCTTAGTTTAATTTGTTATTAAAATCAATGTGGTGTCAAAGTTACATTCTGCACATTTTGATATTAATAAAAAAGAGTGAAAATAAATAACAGAAATTATTACAGTTAAAATTATAGGTTCGACACCAGAACACATTTTAAAAGTAATAAGTACTATTGTCAGTTTTATAGCCTACAATAGATACCAACGTTTGTAATTGTAATTACTCTTTTAGTGTATAGTTTTATATGTTTAGGTCTATAGCCAGAAGGAAAAAAAACCTCTGCAATCTGGACAATCACTGTCTGTATGTGAAAGCATCATGCCAGAGGCCAGACAGTCTGTCCACTGGGAGCTAGTATCTGTTTATTGCCCTCCTATTCCAGCAGATGGAATAATCTGAGAACATTTGATAACATTCCAAAAACTGCCACACCTATGTTTCAGAAATCTACATGCAGAGTACTAAAACACTGGAAAATTAACATTTTTATTACAAAATTTTTCTTTCTTTCTTTTCATTTATTATTTATCTTTTTAACTAGTTTTTTTTCTTCAGTGTCTCCTTGTCACAAGGAGATGCAAAACCCCAAAAAACGAAATGCGCATTTGAATGATATTAAATCCCTATCAGCAAAAGTTATACAGCAATGCAATAGAACAACAAAATAACACTACATGATTTAAATGCATTGGAGCAATAGTAAAAGCCTTTTTTATATTTTTAAAAAGTCTTCAAAGTATGTCTGGTGCACATTAGTAATCAGTATAGCATGAACCTAGGGTCCGCTGCATGTGATCTATGTAATCTGAATCTGATTTTAATTTTTCCAAGCAGGAGAGGGACAAAAACAAGGAAAAGGTGCCATGGCTTTTGGCTTTTAATTATAACTGTGTCAAGAAGCAGTGGGGTCAGCGAGCACCTGCATCAGTGTCTTCTGATTGAGTCGGATCTTATTGTACAGCATGAAGCGAACCTTCCCTTCACTCCCGCTCTGCCTCCTCACATTCATGCTCCTGTCCCAGCAGTGCACAGGAATCAGATGGCTGTGAGTTGCTCTTTATTCTTTATTTGTACCTCAACTGTTACAAATGCATTTAAGATGTTTGTACAAGCTAACTGATTTGTCGAATCATCTGCAATGAAAAAAAAAGGAACCTGGGGAAAGATGTTTTCTCGATAGTGGAAAAAAATGTGATTGGGAAAATTTTTTTTTTTTACAAAAGTTTTGTAGTCGCATAATCATTCTGTGGAAGCATTGCGATAGAGAACATGATGGTAGAGAAATTGGGTTGTGAAGAGGCCATTTGGCATGCACAAGATGCTGGTAGAGGTTTCCACAGTCTTGATGTTGCATGGCAAGAAATGCAAAACAGATGCCGCCATAAACACCTGTGTTCCCTGGATAACAAAGACGGAGAGTGTATATGTGTGTGTATGTGGAGGTTAAGACAGGGGTCTGTCAGTCACAGCATATCATGGAACATAAAGTGGCGGCCCCTAATCTGAAACAGGCAAAGGTAGAGCGGGCATTAGTTGGTTCTCACGAATAGTGATACATGTGTGCATTGTAGTAAAAAAGAAGGAATCCTAAAAAGCAATGCTTCAATTCGACAGGTTTCTCTACAGAGACTTACTGAAATTAATATTGTTTATCTCGGGAGATCATTTCTAAGATAAAATGCATGATTTGAATTTTCTACTATGACTTAAGCTTTCAAAAATTCCTCTGGCATTGTCCGACATAACCATGGAACATTCACTAAACTTTTAACAAATAACCAAATCATTTTGCAGCTAAACAACATTTTTTCCATTGGTAGTTGCTTTTTGGTGCCTTTTCTTGCTTCCAAGCGATGCAGAAATAATCTTCTACCATTTTGGCCTAATCTTGATTGATTATCTCTGGGAATGGGTTGTTGTTTGCATGCCTTTGTGTGAGACACTGAACAATTTTAGCCCGCAGCCTTAATGCGTGCGAGAACGCTTTCGCAAACGTATTTAAACCGTTGATGTGACTCTTAATATTTTAGAGTTGGCTTTCACCATGTTTATTTGACTATGCTTCACTCAGTCACTTTAAATTCAAGACTTGCCACAAATATTTTGATCACTTTTCACACCACCAAACATTTTCATGTGGATTTCAAGTGTCTGTTTAACTTGTGATATAAAATGTGATTCAATTTCTACAACTTTAAAAGACATTTAGATCAACGCGTGCCGTTCACAGACATCCAGTGTTCAATGAAACATATGCATTTCCTCATCTAGGTCGCTATCGCAGACCACACAACACATCAACAAGACGCAGCACTGCAAGACATTGCCAGGCCTCGTCTCTTCTCAGGCTCAGCTCTGTAGGAGTAACCTGGAACTCATGCAAACCATCATCCAAGCAGCGCGGGAGGTTAAAAAGGTCTGCCAAAAGACCTTCGCAGACATGCGCTGGAACTGTTCCTCTATTGATGCTCCAAAATTCCTCCCGGACCTGGAAAGAGGTGAGATACGGAGGAAAATCATGTCCAAAGAGGATTTATTTCCAATTGAAGTCTATTTTGTATGAAGCGTTTCTGAAATCTATCCACAGATGTTCTGTTTAGACACAGCAAGCCCTAAATTTGCCGTCTGTCCATTGCCAGCCCCTTCGAGGCAACCACACACCTCTCTTTATACACAAGTGTGGTTTCCATTCAGGCCTTAATAGGTCTGAGGAACTCATCTAATGCTTTATGAGGGCAATGGTTTAAAAAGCAGCCTATGGTGATCTCTAAACACTTTCGCTCAGGGTAACGCAGACTATGCCAGTTAAATGCTGCAATTCGGCCTAAGTGCCTCGCTGCATGATAAAAGAAATCGTACCCCTGCCCACCCGGAAACCTCCGACCCGCAGAATTCTTGCGCGTCGCTCTTCTTTCTCATGCTCCGTTTGATGAGAGGCTTCACGGAGGAGCAGCGTTTACTGTGAGGACAAACAATAGGATCCATTCTATTCAATGAGTGAAGCTATTGAGCGAGTTAGTCAGTAATGGACAGAGAACTGCCTTTTTTCCTGGTTTCACAGTCGTTTAAAGCCTACGGTTTTACCCTGTGTTCGACCCCTGCAGAACAGATGTGATTTTCAGCTGTCAACCAGTTAAAGAAATATTGAGACATGACAGTCAGAAAAAAGATATTGTGTATTAACTTGTTTTTTTCCATGGATTAACGATGCAGCGTCACATCTTCATTTCCACACGGCGGTGGCGCTTGCATGCTACACTTTGACGGGTGGCTTAATCGTCCGCCCTATTTTTTTATTACGAGCTTTTAGCATGATCCAAATGCCGGAGATGGTCAAACTAAATCTTGTTGAAGTTCTAGAGAACTGTATGACGTCCTTCCCCGCAGACCGTTTGCATTTGTCAAGAGTTAAAGAACTCCTGCCTCTTGTAAGTGCACCGCTAAGGAGACGGCCTTTGATGTACCTTGTACAGGGTCAAGTTGAGCCTCTCCTGTTTCTACACCTATTATCTTGTCATGACATATGTGCACTGTGAGAACAGTTCCATAATCTCCGCCATTATCCTTTCATACTGACGGGTTTCTCATGTTGCTTGCTTTCCTTTTTTTGTAAGCAAAAAGTATTCAGTATTTGTTTTTATACAAGCAACTCATTTTAATCTTTTTTTTTTGTTTTTTAGGAACGAGGGAATCTGCATTTGTATATGCACTCTCCGCAGCTGCAATAAGTCACACTATAGCACGAGCGTGCACCTCCGGAGACCTGAGGCTGTGCTCGTGTGGTCCGATTCCTGGTGAAATACCCGAGCCTGGGTACAGGTGGGGTGGTTGTGCTGATAACCTGCATTATGGTCTCCTCATGGGCTCCAAGTTTTCTGATGCACCCATGAAAATGAAGAAGAAGTCTGGCTCCAATGCCAACAAGCTCATGCATCTTCACAACAGTGAAGTGGGCAGACAGGTAAGCAGTGCTTGACAGAAACCATGTGGCATCAATTCACTACAAAACCAAAATCACATGTCTCAATCTGACAGCAGTCGGACTTTGAGTCTGATTCAAACCACATTTATAATTAAAATGGGTCATTACATTTGAGTTTGATTGGATTTCAAAGTTTTTTTTCATTATTTGATAGATGATGTTTAATGAGCAAAATCTGTCCCTGTGTAGACTGTTAAAATGTAATTTTATTATTGTCTTCATCTGAATGCATTCCGCTTTTCCCCGCTACACAGGCTTTGCGAGACGCTCTGGTTATGAAGTGCAAATGCCATGGTGTTTCTGGTTCATGCTCCATTCGGACCTGTTGGAGAGGCCTGCAGGACCTGAAGGACATCGCCATGGACCTAAAGACCAAGTACGTGTCAGCCACTAAGGTGGTTCATCGGCCCATGGGCACACGCAAACAACTCGTCCCCAAAGACATGGACTTCCGGCCTGTGCAAGAGAATGAGCTGGTTTATCTGCAGAGTTCACCGGATTACTGCATGAAGAATGACAAGTCGGGCTCTTTTGGTACTCAGGACAGGTAAGACTAAATAATTAACAAATTACATACTTAACTGCTCAACAATATTTCTGTTACTTTTTTTGATATCGCAATACAAGTCAGGTTTAAAAATTCAATGACAATATTTTTGAAAAACAATTGTCCTGTCAAAACAATTGCGAAAAATCTTTTTGTTTTCGTTTACATAATATATGTGTACTGTGTTTAAATACACACCCATACATTATATATTTTTAAAATATTTACATGTTTATTAAATATATTTAATATATAAAAATAAAATTGTTTCTTAGATATATGCATGCATGTGCTTATATATGCATAGTAAATATACACAGTAAACTAAAACTTTTATTTTGGATTTATGGTGAATAATCATTTGACAGCACTAGAAACATTATATATTCTTAGCATCATATTTTTATGAATGTGAGATAAAAATTTTAACTTTTTATTTTTTACTTGCCTGGCCAGATAATTCCCTGCCAATATTTTCACAGGCCCTAATGCACACAAAATAATACATTTAAAAATAGATGTATTTGATTTGATTTATTTTTTAATAAAATAATCCATTATTTTTAATAGAAATTTACAGTGATGATTGGTCATGAAAAGATAAAATTTAACTTGATTTAAATACTTTGTGCAGTGAGGACTATTCCTCATTAAAAACAATTTTAACTTGACAGGTTTCCTCTAAGCACAATGATCATGTCATGAGATGTTTGCCTTAGGTTTTTTATTGGCACTTTACGAGATGTCTCATCTCTTCCTCCTGTGCTGGCACTATTTTGATTTGAAAAGCCCTGATAAACCCAGACTGTGTGTGTACACGCGTGTCTCTGACATGTCCTCTTTACTGTTATCACAGTCTGTCTGTGAGTAATGCTGCTATTCACAGAGCTAAGAGCTCTCAGCTGATAGCAGTTCTGCACACACAGATTAGCACGACAATGAATTCTTCCTGCTTGTTTCCTATTGCTTTATCAGTGGAGACACAGGTGTAGATTTAGTAAGAATGGAATAACCTCAGCTTCCTCGCTTTTGTTATGTTTGCGTTTAAAAGTGCTCCGTGTTGCTTTTTTTGGCCAAGCTTTGTGGAATTATTGGTTCATAGGACATGAGTCTACAGCTCCAAAAAATGATGGCAGCAATAAAAACAGACATTAATGTCTATAACTTTTTCAATATTTTCAGATTAGGTTTTTTAGGTATTATAGGTGAATGCGCCGATAACCAAGGGACATGTTATATGTCAGCTGCCCTCAACACACAGTATGTATCCTCAGCATTAGTGCTGATAAGAATACTCACACGTGCTCTTTGTTCATATATTTAGTGCTTGGTACTTGGTCACAAGACACTGGTGTGTTTTGTAATCAATAGAGAACGTCAGCAGGGAACAGTGTGTGTTGCACATGTTGCTTCCATGGTGGTCTCTGGTATATAAGGGGTTTAGCACCTCTGTTTATCCCATCACCCCATACCTGTCTTTAAAACACCTGCTGTCCTTAGATCAACATTGTGTTATGTTTTTTTTAACGATATTATCAAGTAAGTTATTATAAACATACAAGGGTAAATCTATCTCATGAACCTGTAAAGAAATCCATGTCATGATTTAGACCAAAATCTGTACATATAATGAAGAAAATATGTTTTGCTCGAAAAAAGTATTTACGTTGTGACATTATTTTTGTGACAACTAAGCACACTTTCCACTGGGGAAAAAAAATCTTATTGTTGTATTGTCAGTGTGTGTGTGTTTGTAGCAAAAGAGACAGAGAGCATAGATTATTTTTAAATATATTTATATATATATATATATGTATAAAAACCATCAAATAAAAACTGCTCTATTAAAATAATAAGAAATGTAATGAGAATTATTAAATTACATGATGTCCATACAAATTATTGCAATGCCATTTTTGTGAAAATATTTTATTTCATATTCTTTCAAGAATATTTTATTTTATAAAAAATATTTAACTTATTTAAAAAAATAAAAATTATTTCTTTAAAAGAAAGAAAGAAAGATATTTCCTTAATATGCAAAGTGCTGATAAAAATGGCAAATAATAAAAATAAATTAAAGAAAATATATTTCAGTTCATATTTCTATAAAATTGTGTTTTTGTGAATTTGGGGCCTGTGAGAATATGCTTAATTTTCATAATTGTTGTTCTAATGATAATTAAACTTAAAATTAAATTAAATATTAAAATGTCAACATTTCTTTCTATTTTTCTTTTTCACTTGACGTTGTGAAACGTGACCTGCGAGATGAAGTCAGGAAGCTGCTATCACTGCACATCCTTTCTTTGTGATTTGAAGAGTGTTAAGATAATGAGCCGCGAGTGTTACTCTAACTGTACCTGCAGAGATGGCTTCTCTAATCTGATTTGGCAATGAGAGATGAGGAGAAACCAAATGACAAGCTTAGTGCGTATCTCATCTGAAGTTACATTGCCCTGCATGTTCCTCACGCTGCTTTGTGAGCCGCAAGACTGCTATTAAAGAAATTGGCGCATTAGAACTTCAGACAGAACAACATCCCAGAGGCTTAGAGATGATCGGTATCACTAAAGAAACAAGAACCAATCCCGGAGAGAGTGAGCACAGAGATGTGTTTTAAAATGTGTTTTCACTTTTGGATGAAACTTTAAGTTCTGCTCACAGCTGTTGAACTGTTGATGATAAAACCAGATCACTTAAGAGACGTTAGGAGTTTGGAATCAAAAAGTACTAAATTTAGACTTCTTTTTCTTTCTTACTTCATTTGGTCTCTCACCGTTTGACTATATAACTCCACATTAGTGCAGAACATATGCTACTCATTGAGTCCTAAAGCATATTTACCTTTCTGCCCTTTCAGCATTGACCTGAGAGAGACTTTAATTTTAGTTTTAAATAACAGCATTCTTCACCTCTCTCTCTCTTGTTCTCTAATAGCCATCCCCTCTTGTCTGTCTCTCAGCACCCTGAGCATTAACACCACACAATTATAAAACAATGCACTTACACGGAGAGGGCTATACACAGGCCGACCCCTAGTGTACAGAGCGTGATTTATGACAGGGCTGTTCATTGCTTAAGATGCCTCAGGCTTCAGAACACGAGGGCGTCTGCACGATCCACTTAAATGCAAGAGAAAATGTTCCCTCGGTACAAATCAACTGGCTCTTAAAACGAGTTATAAGAAGGTTTAGTGCTGTTGGTTTATTATGTGGTCGAGCTAAATGTTTACCTTGGTTTGAAAAGACGCTTATGTTTAGTAATTTCTCGCATGGTCACACAGAAATGTTTGGTCATCTATTTATGTGAATGTTTTTCTGAAAGTCATGTTTCTGAAATTCTATATGCAAAACAGTTTAGTTAGCTGTCTAACAACTGACTAGTCAGTTAGTGAATTTATTTTAATAATATAAATATTTTTTTCCCCACTGAATATTTATTTGTAAAAAATAAATAAATA
>JAUMHP010000059.1:10642836-10658697 GCA_032361065.1 Enteromius trimaculatus
TAAAAAGTGTTTATATATCACATAATTGAATTTAAGAACTATAATAAAATACTATTTTATCAAAAAATATAATCATGGAAAACTTTAAAAAACATTTGTACATTTTATTCTATAAACAATATTTCTTAGTACTAATTAAAAATTGACTTAAAAAATTTGAAAAGATATTTCTGAAAAAATATGTATTTTACCCATCTTTTGTATATTCTTTATCATTGTTTTTAAAGATGGCCTCTTATATATCTATATTGTTGCTAAAACAGTGACAGCAATAGTGTTTTTATTCTGTTTTTTGGTGAAATAGCATGTACTATAAAGTTCTTTTTGTCTGTTTCTTCTGCAGGCAGTGCAATAAAACCTCGAGCGGAAGTGACAGCTGTGATCTGATGTGCTGTGGCAGAGGCTACAACCCATACTCTGAGAGAGTGGTGGAGCGATGCCACTGCAAATACCACTGGTGCTGCTACGTCACGTGCAAGAAGTGCGAGAGGACAGTGGAGAAATACGTGTGCAAATGAGTCGGCTCTCCATCTCCCGACTATTTGATTCCCATTACTCGTACCAATTCTCAGCTAAAGGAATCTAAAGGAGATCCAGAATGCGCTCTACTCATTGTAACAGAACTGGACAGAATCCTCATTCGAATTCCCAGACTTTGTGGTCGAACGAGCTGAAAATTTCAAGACTTTCTGTTCTAGGTATATTCAGCCTGGGTGTGGAGCATAACCTTCGTCTACCTGACTTACTCGGCCACAAATAACCAAAGCATGTTACCAACGAGGCTTTCTTTAGTCTTACGCTTTTCCATCTTCTATGCTTTTGAGAAGACATGGTTTATTTTTGGCTTTATGAACTTTTATAAACTCAGAAGCTGGACTTTATTTTTTTACTGCACAAATGAACATTGTTTTTGGTAAAAACGCCCAGCTCACCGTCCTCAAGAGGATTTTTACTCCTCATCTTTTTTTTTTTTTTTACATAAAAACATATGCTCCTTTATCCAGATCTTAAAAGTCTATTTTCTTACACGATACCTGGGTCCATTTAATTAGATTTTTTTTTTAAAGGTACATTTTCCCTGTTTTTGGCATTGATTTTCAACACTCTTCTTAGAACCTTCAGAATCACTTGATGCTCCAGAACATTCCACATTCCAAGTTCTAAGGGATTCAGACCTCAATGCTCAGATGGTACTTGATTTTCACCAGTTAAGACTGTTTAATAGACTGACGAGATAAAGAATGTGCTGATCACGCAAAGGGAACTTCAAATGTGGCTTTTGAATGAGGAACTCACAATAGCTTCCATCTGTTGGTTGGTTACTACAATTAGGGAGAATACCTGTATTTATTCCACGTATATCAACAAGGACATTGGACTGTATGTGTTGTGCCTTGTTATATTTTTACCCAACATAAAAAATGCTGACATTCAAATGCCAAACCTCTCTGAGCATGTGAACAGAATATGTGGGTCACCTATTATGGCCGTAATAAGTCGTGAACCACTTATCTGTGGATGTACATACTGTCATTTTTGTATGCTGAATTAAAAAAAGAAATATTTATGAACTAATTAAAAATCTTTACCATTTAAACCTGTAAGACTCCCTTTTTTCTTTTAATTCAAATGGACTTACACGAGATGTTGAGCAAGATTGATTGCAAAAACATAGTTGTCATTAATTTAAGTTCCATGTCTTGAGCAAATAACAATTTAGCACAATTACACATGACACTCCTATAAATCATCTCACACTTGTTATTGTTCCGATTAAAGCGCACAAGAACCGGTCTCTCAAACTCAAAAACCTTGGGAAAGTGTTTGTTTGGACGCTATAGCCTAATAAATAGCAACGTGCTAGCGCTAGCAGAACCTCGTGCTTGGCGCAATGAGCTCAACTCTTTCCAGCGTTTAATTGTCCATTACTGTTGTTTTATTCAGGTTTTACAACAACAGAGAAGATGACGTAGACGGACTGAAACGTTACATGAAAACAATTCACGCTTAATTCCTTATTACGTACAAATTTCTTTGGAATTGCTTCTCATGGCAGGACCACAGAGAGGAAAGGGAGTATCAAGAGGTTAGCGTTAAGACAAGCCTCTTGGCTTTAGCTCTGTTTTAACACTTTGAGGTCATGAACACCACCAGACAAGCGCATGCTCTCCATGTTGACCGAGATTGCGAACCTTGGCCAGAAAAGCAGATTGGTTAAACTTTAGAGGTTTTACAGCGCTTCGTTTGTTTGCGGTAGTCAAGAAATCAGTGTGGGGGTGATTAGCACTTATTCTGAAAGGATTTTAATGATGAAAGTGCACAGTTCGTATACAGAACAGTTTCACCTTGTTAGCTAGCCAAGCTGTTGTCATGGACTCGTGAGGGTTTTTCATGCTGACACTGCTCTCGGGCCAAGAACAACGCTGGTGTTTTCATACACGCAGAGGAAAATCCTGTAACACAAAATCATTTGTAAAGAGGGACCGCTTAGAAGGAAGCGACGAGCTCGTACATCACATTTCAAGTCGATTATAACCCAAATACAATTGCAGATAGTAAGCAAGCTCATTACATCCTGTTCTCCCTATCAGTGTTGAACCAGACTTTCAGCGCAGATTAGGGCTATTATCCTAATAACACGAGTTTAAGCTAAAGATCTACAGGCTCCAAAAACACTGGCGTGTCCAGTCTGTTCACTCACCGTTATGTGAAAATTACAAGAAGCTCATACAACACTACAATGAAAAAAACCTGGTGTAGAAAGAATTTTCTGCAGTAGCATTTTCTTAGAATAGTATATTTATAAAACGTACTCTGGTATTCTTTGTTTTACATCGAAAAAAATAGATTGCAGTGTGCAAGCATTTTTTAATTTGTGGTGTCAGCATCTTGAAGAAACGTTCATCAACCCATTCCTCTTACACCTCCAATAACACCACCCAAATCATTTAGAAAAATCTTTTTACAAAACCCTATAACAGAGCATAATATATCAACATGCTGTGTCTAAATTATTTATACTGTGCATTACATACACTACATAACATTTAACTGAGCAAATGTATTACATTGGAGCTAAATGCAAAGCAAAATGAGAATTGCCCTGTCGAGATTCTATAATTCTGTCACAGTATTAGCTCTGGATGAACATACAATTTTTGTGTGTTTGGTAAGGTAGTTTAGCTAAAAATTTCGGATAGTCCACTTTAGACATTCTACTAGTGTAAGTAGCTGTGTAACTAGGTGTCAACAACATCAACTAATTAGTCTCATTCATATTCAACTACATGTCTACTAACTCTCAGAGTAGACTGTTCTGTATACAAACTGTGCCTTTTTAATCATTAAAATGTTTTTGGTTTAAATTTCAGAGTAGCAATAAAGCTTATATATCAAGCGCATATTTAATAGTTCACCCAAAAATTATTCGTTTTTTTAAATACACCAAGGAAGATATTTTTAAGTAAGTTTGTAACCAGGCTGTTTTGGGTCACCGTTGACTTCCATAGTATTTTTTTCCTACTATGGAAGTCAATGGTGACCAAAAAACGGCCTGTTTACAAATGTTTTTCAGAATCTTCCTTCGTGTTTTAAAAACAAATGGACATTTTTGGGTGAACTATTCCTATAATATAAGCTTGATATATAAGCTTTGTTGCTACTCCAAAAAGGTTTTTAATGAGAATTAGTAGACAACCAATATTTTAAAGAACCAAACCCTGTTGACTACCATAGTAGGGAAAAAAATAATATGGAAGTCAATTGGAAAGTCAATTGTTTGAATATCAGCATTCTGCAAAACATCTTCTAGGTTCAACATGAGAAAGAAACTCATGTGGGTTTGTAATAACATGAGTGTGAGTAAATAAAGACAACACTTCCATTTTTGAGTGAACTATCCCTTATCGAAGAACACAGTAAGTCATGGTGTTGAATGGCGCTGCATGTCTATGTGCATCTAAGTTTGGGGCTGTTTGTGGGGGCAGGCAGGGCAAAGAGGAAATAACCCTCTTGTGCAGATGGCAGGGGTACCTCAGCACCCACAGCTAGTTCTGTCGACAGACTCAAGGACGCCTCTGTCAGTTGTGTGCTCTGTCCTGGCAGCTGGAGGTGGGGGTTTGGGGTGTTAGTCGCCCCTGTCCTCTCTCTGTCAAAGAGGCCTGAGCTATCACCAACGCTAGTGACTCTCAACTGATGAGTGAGAAGACACATGACGGTGTACCCCCCTAAAAGAGGATAGCAAACATGGAGGAGACGTTTCACAGAGAGCGTGGAGGTCCCACAGTCTTTCTCCCACACTTACTTGTTTAGCCAGCTTCTGTACCTGTCACACACACCTTTAAAGGAGTGTGAAGGTCTTCCTGTCATGAGGTGGAAGTGTGGGATACTAATCATAGACTGACACAAGTAACTAATGGAGACAAACGGAAATAGAAATTTTGGCAAATACTGATAGCCAGTAATAACTTTTCAGGCTGTTGTCAAAACATTATGTCTGATATTATAAATCTGTAATGTTTGCAGTGTTTTCTAAAGAAAGTATCACTTTTATTATTGCTCATACTTATGTTTAGCAATATTCTAAGAATCACGTAAAAACACAATATGCTAACAACTAATGAACAGAATGAAAAAAATATATATATATATGTTTTTTTAAGTCAAGTAAAATAAATCAAAGTTTAATGTGTATATTATTTATTTTGCTATTTCTTTGTAATTATTTGCTAAATTTACTATCAATATCTGAGTAAATATAAGTATGAGTTACTAAGTAACTTTGGTTAACTTCTTTACAAAAATAGTTTTTTTTATTACTATTATTTCAAAATAAAGCATAAATCTACATACAATTCTATTTCTCTTTCATTAAAATATCATAATCTACAGTAGAAAAGACATGAAAATGTCTTTTTTTTTTTTAACCAGGCAGAAATAAGAGTATACTGTTATGTAAAAGTTCTATTATATTATATCTGATGTCAGTATCAGTCAATTCAGACCTGAGCTGATAATTTTAGACAATAATATTGCCTAATAATGATATGGTCATATACCATTTATCACAGCACATCCAGGCTTAAACATTTTTCATTTACGAGGGGGTGTATTTGCCTGTTTTATCTTATTTATATCATATTGTATTTCTTCTAAAGCAAGAGAATGTGCATCGTATATGCCTAAATATGGAGGCACTGTAAACTTACCTCCTTATAAAAATATCATAAATCACCAAAATAAATATATTTGATTTGGCTGGACTAGCATGGCTTCATTGCGGCAGATTAAGTATAATTCAATTCATGAGTTTAGGAATGTTATTTCTCCAGTCTTGGCCTGATCACCTTAAGAAGGGGACAGCCAAGCCACATTTATATATATATATATATATATATATTTTTTTTTTTATTATTATTTAATTTAATTGGTTTCCTCTACCCAAATTTGCCCTGCTATGCACGGGTTGAAATTTAAGACTATTTTGACTTTATGAATAATTTGTAACTCAATTTATATGTATTGCTCATGGCAAAACTCAGAAACAGTTTATAATTTTAAGATATTCGAAGCGATTTGAAGATTTGACATTTCTGTCAGCTCTTGCTTTGAAACTCAAACCCTGAATGTGAGATTTGCATCTTTAGATGTGTGCACAAACCCCAGCATCATGTCCTGTGTGGATGCTCGGAGGATTGACCTTATTTTGACCCCTGTAAAAGCAGGATTAGGCTGGGATGGGAGCATAATGCGTGCAGCTCAAACTCACAGGGAGATTTCTCCCATCGCTGTGTCCTGACTCAAAGCCAGGCTGAAACGGAAGCGGGACTATGAGCTAATGTGAGACGAACGGCTCCAAAGGCCGGGACCCCCTTTGTTACGGCAGCTAATGTCTCTTTAACAGCAGAATCCTTTTGGTGCTCGAAAAAAGGCTGATTGTTCTGCCGCACAGAGGAACTAATTATTGTTAAAGGCAAGTTGCCGTATCTCTTGCTCTCCGATTGCTTCACACTCGAAATGACCCGCGTAACGGAGGAAGAAAGGGAGAAGTTTAATGGCGTGATAGAGAAAAGAAAGAGCCGTTTAATGGAGAGGAGCCGAAATCTGTTGGGTTAATGTCAGCGGAGACCATAAACCGCAGGCCGCCCTTTTGTGTGTGGCGTGGGCTAGATACTTATTGTCAGCGGGGGGGACACAAAGAATTTGACTGGAATTGTAAAGGTATTGAGATGTACTGACCCGTACTGTAAATGGACTTTTGTGAAGCTGCTCTCTCCCCTCCCTCCAACCCTTTTGTAAATAGCCGGAGCAGTGTGCTCAGTTAAATACTGTTTTGTCATCATTGTGACCCCCAGGCATTTCAGGACAAGCTTCAGGCATGTTGCCATGGAGAAGGTTGATGCAAGCATTCCCGTCCTTTCCCATTCTCTCTGCTTAGAGGGGCTGGGCCGTCAGAAACGGGCTAAAGGATCCGAGATCTCGGATCAAGTCTGAGAATGTATTAAAGTTCTAGAAGATTTGCTGTAAGTCTGCACCTCTCAAATGAGCTAGTTGAAGGATGCGGTTTGATTGTTTATTGAATGTAGTTACATGTATAAGGTTTTGTCAAGACATTTTTGTTGGAACTGGGTTGTTTGAGTTATGCACAGGAGTTAACTATGCAAAGAATTTTAATGCTCAATGTGACGATAAATATATCCCTTTTAAAACATCATGATTTTATGTTTATATAATGTTATTGTATGTTTAGTATATATATATAGGGGTATATATATGCTACTTACATATACTTGTATATAAGTAGCATATATACTTGTTTAAGCAAGTACATTTGAATTTCAAATAAATAATTACATATTCATTACATTATAAGTGCATGTTTAAACTCTTAGTTATAAACTCTTAATTGTAAAACATAATGTGTATAAAGTCATATTAAGATTAAATGCTGCATATGTGACCCCGCACCACAAAATCATAAGTAGCATGAGTCATAAGTTGCATGGGTATATTTGTAGCAATAGCCAACAGTACTTTATATCGGTCAAAATTATGCCAAAAATCTTTAAGTAAAGATATTTTGTAAATGTCCTACCATAATAATATCAAAACCTCATTTTTGATTGGTAATATACATTGCCAAGAACTTCATCTGGACTAATTTAAAGGTAATTTTCTCAATATTTGAATATTGACTATTAAAATGTCTAATAATAATATCTATAAACACATCATAATGAAAACAGATAAAAACAATATGACTAGAAAAAATAAAAATCAAACATTGCTTTGAAAAATTCAACCCAGTACCAAAATGTCACAGTTTCAAATAATGAGCTATTGGCAGTGATATATCCCAGCCCAAAATAGCTCCTAAATGGATAAACACAGTCCTGAGGAGACTAAGGTGTGCGTTAAAGGAATTTTGTTCCTACAGTATAAAAACAGGAGTTAAGCACTTTGGGAAAAGTCAACACGAGTCTGCGTAATTGCTGCAAATCTGAACGGCTGAGGTGAGAGGGAGAGCTTTTTACTCGAAATAATGGAGTCAACAAACACCAGCACAATCACTGCGAGGGGTATTAGTGTCTGAGGCTGGTGAAAGGGAGGCGACCCTGGGAGCGTTTTAAATGGGCACTGTTTGACTGGGGCCTCTGCCAACCCCAGCTAGGGTTCCATATGTGTGCCTTTATTAGAATAGGATTGAACTTAATCACGTTTGGCTTATGTTGCACCCTGTGATTGCTGAGAGTAATTTTCGGGGCCAGCTGCTCGGAGAGACTCCCCACGTTTCCTTACATCCTCTGCATGCTTTTAAATAGTCTTCAAACCAATGAATTATTTTGCTTATCACGTTATGGCCGCTGTCCACTAGACAAACACACATGCTTAACCCAGCCAATGTAAACTAGTCTGGTCAACCTCTCCGGAGTGGTGGCCAGGATTTGGTCCAGCCAGAGATCACTGGTGATAATCCGACGAGACAGATGAACTGGAGTTTTAATCGGACCTTGGGAGTGTGGTCAGCTGTGCATCTTCTCATGTCAACGCAGCATGTGATGGATTTGTGCTGTTTTTTGTAATCTAATATACAGCCGGGCGTGCTCTGATAATCTGGCAAATAAGGAGAGCTCTTGTAAATGTGCCATATTAAATTCCTCAGCCGTTCACTCTACTGTAGCATTTTGTTCCCATCTCCTAATTTCCAAAGGATCACTTCGGTTTCAAATAACTTGGCTGGAGTGCAAAGTCCCGCTTGATTCATGTCACCTAGTAAACACTAAACTAGCAATTGCCTTAATTGAGTAATTCAGTCCTGCTTAGATTTGCGACAAATTTGAACTATCGTTCTTTTACAAACCATTTGTTTTTTCCGTATGAACAATGCATGCGTAGCTAATTAAATTAAAGTAAAGCCTAGTCACATAGGTCATTTAATTCACTCGTATTCCATTACAGTCTGACAGGATTACAAGTCTTCGGGTCGCAGACATTACCTTATAAACTTAATACGGTAAAATTATAACCGTAAAACATTCAGCGATGCACCTGCAAATGGAGAAACCATAAAAATGAGATTTTAATTCAAGTACAGGAAGTGCGGCAGCCTCTGACATCCGAATGGCACTGTGAAGTAAATAAATCATACGGCCTTTGAATCTCGCTCCATTTTTAACGTTTTTGCAAGGCAAGGAAAACATCAGATCCCATTTGATTAGGGCGAAATTAAAAAGTACACACATATATGTTCGCATCAATCTATCTTCAGCCTGCCGAAGCACAAGTGATTGTGAGAGGTAGCCGTTAATTGCTTCCATATATTTCGGCCCGGATGAGGTAATTCCATGTATTTAGAGTTGACTGAGAGCAAATGGCAGCAGTCAAACTCATTACAACTGATTATGAGTGCTTACAGGAGAGCATTGGACGAAGTCTGATTATGGCTCTCCATCGAGAGTCGGGGTGGATTCTTCCCCGCTAGCAAAAAACATTGTGACGTATCATTAAACAGCCATATACTTACCGTTTCATATTGTAATTAAGGGACTCGCCAGCCCACCACTCATCTATCACGGTAAATTATTATTGTAGGTGAAGGTTTCCTGCGTGTGCTTTGATTTATACATTAGCGGATCCATCGCTCTTCTGTTCATTTGAGCGGAGCTGGGTTTTGACAGCGAGAGCAGTCTATCACATCTCGGGCAGTTGACCCCATTCATAGGCAGCATATATCATACCCAGACCTGACAAAAACCTGATTTACAGTCTTTTATTATAGCACAGTAATGTGTTAAACCTCCACCTGGACTGCTAAAACAACTCTGTGGGTAAATCTGGAGGGAGAACTAACTCTCGACTCAGAGTTGTGAACTGGCTCTTACTAAGCGCAGATTGCAGCCCAGTAAACCCTTGAGAGGACTGAACTGTATCAGCCGAATATGAGCAGGAAGTGAATCTAACGTTCTGAGAAAACCCTCAAAATCCTTTGACTTCACCTCGATTTCACCCTACGGCTCAACCAAACATTCCTCTCTTCTGCTTGGACTGTAATAATCATTATTTGCATTCCAGTTCAGTATCCGTCTATATTTGGAGACTCTGTAAGTGGTCGATGGTAAAGTAATGACTCGGCTGAGTGTTTGGAAATGAAACCCAAATACACTGTTCAGAATGAAAGAAAGCCCTTACTTTTGCTCTTCAACTTCAATTTGTATTATTGCACCAAAAAAAGAAAGAGAATTTAAAAAATAAACCTGACACCCAAGTCCTTAAATCTATGAAATAACACAAACAAATGTATAGGAACTACAGTATGACGTTACCAAGAATGAAAACTCATACGGTACGTTTTGAAGCTGGTTTAAGCAGGTCATGTGCTGGTCTTGCTCCAAACCATTATGCTTCAAAATATACCTAACCAGCATAGGCTGATTTTTTTCAACAGGGTATTCAAAACTTTTCACTCTTTCACAGCTGAGGCTATATTTCATGAGATCCTGGAATTTATTTTAAACAAATTTTAAATGAGTTTGAATGCTTGCTATTAACATATTCGCTGCTTTCCCTTCATTATAAGGACCAAGTTCATGAGAAATTTATAAACTAAATGCTAGAATTACAAAACAAATCATGGAAGAACATCTTTATTTGCCTGGATTTGAATAAAGATGTAAGCAGTTGTGCTTTCAGAACAATGACAACATCTCAACTCATGACAGAAGATAAATGAAAACTGGTTGGGCTTTTGAGGTGCCCAAGATGATGTGTAATTTTGAAGTATTAATCTTAATTTTCACCAGGATAACACAGCTGTAACTGATGACAAATATGGTGATCCATCTTAATTTCACTCGGGACTGTGTGGCAGAGAAAGGGGGGGTGGTTAGGGAATATCCATCTTGCTCCAGCTTGGGCATAGTGAAGAGATGAAAGAATGTCAGAGAAACAGAGCAGCTGTTCTGAAAGTTTAGGAAGAGAGAGGAATCAGATGTTTGTTGCAGGTTGAGAGCTTCATGTCTACAGCTTTAAAGCATGATTGAAGCCAGACTGAAGACATGAAGATCATCTCTCGCATGGAAACCACTCAGGTCCAGCCTTTAACAACATGTTCATTCTTTGAAACAAGGGACTTTTAAGTTCAATCAAGAAGTTTTTTTGTAAAATCTTTGTGAAGAATAAAATTTAAAGGATTTTTGTTATATATATTTTTTTCTTTACACGTTTGAATATGAAGCACACAATTGTCGCCCGGTTTGTAGAATAACCCAGCTGCCTTTTTCCATCATAATGTTCTCCTTGACAGTCCACTAATCATCCCTGGATCCATTCACTGAGGAAAACTCCTTCAATCGGCAAGCGCCTCAAGCTAAACGAACACACCTTGGTGTGACAGAAGTTCTCCTGCTTCCATACACCAACACACACTCCTGCAAAAATCCACATTCACGTACCTCTATGCAGAGTCACAATGTTTCCTGCTCATTTTGCATCGCGTGTCCTAATATTTACTCTCGGTTTCAAGCCCGGGCACAGTGTGTGCTTTTGCCATCAGCACTCTAACCGATACTGTAATTAATTTTAGGCTTCTCGAAGGACAGTAGGACAAAGATATGGCTTTTCACTCTACTGCTATGCGCTGCATGGAGACTGACAGCAGCTTTTATTGCACTTCAATGCAGGCGATTAAGTAATCCAACCTCTGAATGGTTATACAGAACGAAAACAAGCAGGGGAAAAAATAATAATGTGACTATGCATTCAGTGAAAATGGGCGGGTTGGAACTAGAGTGGGAATTCATATGCCTACACATGTACCTTTCGAGTCATCGTTGACCGAAAGTATGTGGATGCTTATAAAACAGCAAACTGAATGGGAACGAATGGGAATGTTTGTGCAAACAAATGTAATAACATCATTCATCACAACGCAATCCGCGAATGATGAATAGATATTAAATAAATATGGAAACAACATCTGCGCAGATCAGAAGGGGTTAGTATAAAGAAAAGATGACTGCATCTGTCTACGCGCCCAACAGGAGTGTATACAGGTCTAACTGTCGTTACACTAAGTAGATTGATGCCGGCTAAACTCTGCCCTTTCTAGGGGTTCAAGAGTTCCATCCAAGTGCAATTACTCTCTGATGTAGAGCGAGACAAATGATGAATCGTTTTCATTCTCTCTCTCTCTCTCTCTTTATTGCTCTTCTCATTGATCTATTTTTCAATAGTCCTTTTCATGTAATGTCCACCGGCTGCCTTGCCAAATAGAGATTAGCACTACAGGCAAATCCCCTGCCCAGCCGCCCTTAAAATGGCTCACTTCTGGCAGAAGCATTCCACGGCCGGTCACATGCTCCCCGCTGGAGTAGGGTATTTCAGCTAAAGGGTTCAGAGAATGTCAAGTGCGAGCATTCCTGCGCTCTCCGCTCGTTTTGTTGAAGGGATTTTCATTGCTCATCACCAGCGACTCTTGTGACAGGTTTTCATTAATCATACATGTGGATAAAAGTCTTTGAAACTTGCTTTTTGGGATCAGAATGATGTAGTTATGATGTCTACCAGCAGGCAGCTAATGTAAATTCATCTGACAAATCAGACAAAAAGAATTGCTTGTAACCTTACATGAGTACAGACCAAAATAGAAGCTTGTTTCTGCCACGGAATAAAAATAGATAAAGATAACTGTCACTCTTTATCTCACAAGTTCTCACTTTTTTGTTAGAATTGAAAAAAAAAAAAAAGACCTAAATTGACATGCTTAAGGATATGCTTAAAAAAAATATTTCTTTAAAACTCTCAAATGCCACAATGAATTCTAAAATGTGGAAGAAAATGCATGTTGGCTAGGGGCACGTAAATTGGGAAAACAGTAAATTCACGTTCCCAGAATTCCCTGCATTGCATTTCAACTTTTTTAAAAAGTGTTTTCTTTAAAATCACTGTTTCTTCTTAGTTTTTCTTATCATATATGTTCATTAGGGTTGTACGTTATATGTAATGTTATCAAATTAATGTTTATTGCATATTTTAGTTTAACAAGACTTACCATGATGGTGTTTAGTGCTTGTGTGAATGACACTAAGCATCTTTCATTTATGTTGATATTGAAAAGCTGTTTATGATAGGCTTTAGGTGCATCATGTAGCTATTTTGTCACCACTAGCATTTAGTGGTATATCAGTGTAATTGAAAGGTACAAAGCAGAATTCAGTAATTTAATAGGTTAGTATATTAACATTATATCAGTTAATCAAATTACAGTATTTAACTTTAAATATAACTGAAAACTGTAAAACCAAAAATGTTGGTAACATACTTTTTTAGGGTAGAAATCCGGCAACCACAGCTGCTAGTTTTTCATTGTAGGTTTTATAGATTTTTTTTTATATTGTGAGTGTGTGTGTGTGTGTGTGTGTAAATGTATATAATGGACAACATATTTTAAGAAATACAAAAAATATATACATTTTGACTTTTTTGTATATTTAAAACAATGAAGAATGTATCTGAAAATATGTTTTTGACATATGGGTGGACAAGAGCTGACCAGAAGTATAAGACTGCAAAGAGATTACGGAAATCTTGGCAGAGAATTTGAAACATACATCAATGTCGAAAACAAACAGTGATTTTATTTAGCAGAGATTAAGAACCGCACGTTCACAGCACAAGGTTCAACTGGAGACATTAGGTGATATGTAATGGACTTAAGCATAGCTGAGGGTTGACCGGACCGGGGCTTTACAACAAGGAAATGAAACCATGTTTGGAGAAGTCTACATCAACAGAGTCAACCTGGACAATAAGTCAGTGGAGCTTGTCCAGCTTTACCTTGGCATGAAGTCAGGACCAATTATACCTCTCACAGTAAGATTGAGCAATGATTGGTGCTCCGTAGCAGCTGTTTCTTCTCCATCTCCGCTAACAAGACGAGAGAAGTTCTGGCGAAGCTGAAAGACTCATTTACTAAAACATCAAGAGGAAAATTAATATTAATCGCTTTCGTTTGGCTCTACAATGCTGGAGTGAACATAAAATGAGCGATTATAAAACACACTTTGTCCCGTAGCCTAGCGTGATAAGCAAATGTTGCTAGCGTACAATCTCAACAACCTGAACATTCAGACCTGAAACAAAATAGAACCATATATTCCTTTCAGATTCCTCCAAGGAAATCAGAATCCCGCGCAAAATAAGTTCCATGCTGAGGATAATTCTAGGAATTCTGAGCTAGTGGAGCAAAACAGAGCACGCGAGTTATTAACCGCTTGATAAATTCCGCAGCTTGGACGGATTTTAATAATTCTTCCGATTATGTTGTTTAGCTACACAGGATGTTATTGTACATGCACAATGTGTTTGAATGTGCATTATGATAACACCTTCATATTATGTTACATTAAAAAATACTATGGTGTATGAATTTCTTGCCAGCCTTTTAGGTATTCTGTCGTGACTACTGTTGCACATCAGTAAAGCCCAAGTGCATTTTGTTGCCGCGTCAGCTGGTCCAAGAACATAGCTTCACCTAATTCCATTCCAAACCACTGCAGAGAAAACAGACTCAGGATGAGGAAATGAGGATGACGCTGCTGGCAAAGGACATAAGCCTGTCTGAGTCGGTGCCATCCTCGGCAGGAGCAAAGTATGCCTGAGAGCTGATGGGGGCCATGATAGCTCCCACATGGTGTTATCTACCGCGGCAGGAATGCTCCTTCTGAAGTCCTGTCTGTGTTTATATTTTGATAACACATGTTTGTTTGTGCCTCTTAGTTTGTTTTTATGCTGATTTTGATAGTTCTGTTTGCTTTCCCGTTCACTTCACTCTGATACGTTTAGGATGTTAGTGAAGTAGATCGGTAAAGACATTTATTTAAGCCTTTTGCCGAGCGCAACAGCATTGATTTCTACGTAAACAATGTGAGGAGTAATCAACAATCATAATTATCTCCTGTTGTGGTATGATAACAAACACTTCGCACTTTAAAAGAAATTATAATCAGACTTTGATCAAAATCAAAGGGATACTTCCTTCTAGACATTATTACAAATAACGTGTGAATTTCTTCGAACTGAGAGATATAGGGAGTGATGTAAATAATGTCTAAACGCAGAAAATAAATACTCTTAACATGACGTGCAAGAGTAAATCAGTGTTTAGCGATCCCAAGTTTGTGTGGTCACAAATGTAAGCAAGTCGTGAGAGATTTTTCTTTTGCATCTAAACTTAAACAACCAAACGATTCAGGCTGAGCACCATTAGTGGGCTGATTAATGCTATTGCTCCAACAGATGCTGAGCCGGTGGTTTTCTTAACATCGTTGTGGAGCAACTCTCTCCTAGGAGACAAAACTTGGCCAGAAACACTGTTTTACTTTGATAAGCTCAGATTTGTATTGCTTTTTGACAAGTGCATGGCTTGATGGGTTCAGTATTCAAAAGATATAGGAAAAAAGGATGCAATCAATTTCTCTTCTTATTGCTTTTCCACAGTTCCTGTTTGTTTGGGTTAGATCTGCCATGTTTTCGTGAACACACAGGCCTCCCTCTGCTTGGCTTTGTGTCAGTGTTCTCTCATTGCTCTACTGAGCTTGCATTTTCCAGCGTTAGGTTGGTTTAACAGCTGTGCAGGGTGAAATGTGTGCTGTCTTTTTATGCTTGAGGATCACTTCCTGCACCCCTCTAACCTTTTCTCTGCCTGACGTTCCTCTAATCTGCAGCATGTATAACAGCACAGACGCAGGCAACTGACAATGAGAGCATCGTTCAGCTCGGACACTTTTATCTGGTAACAAAACATGTTGAAGGCCACTTCCACCACATAAAACCAAAACACTAAATAAAAAACCATATATATATATAAAACTAGAAAGCTAAAGTTGTAATAATCACAAAAAAAAAAAAAGATATATTGGGAGATAAAATGTCAAAAATACACTTAATCATAATTGTGGCATAAAAAGTCATTATCAAAATATAAAGTCACAACTAAAGTCAAATTTATGATAGTAAAAAAGATATAGAGCGTTGAAATTTTAACATAAAAGGCTGTAATTATTAGATAGAACATCAAATTATGACAGGGTCATAAATATAAAAAAATAAATTATGACACAAAAGTGAAAATTGACAAATTAAATTTTATATAAAAGTTTATATAATATGGCAAAGTTTCATTTAAAAAAGTTTACATTTCTGAGATAAAAAGTAATAATTATGACTTTTTACATCATAGTTATAAATTAGTATCTCATAATAGTGACTTAAAAAACCCATTACTTACTATCCTTTTATTTCATAAGTACTTTTAATTAATTTAATTATGTTTTACCAAAGAATACTGTTTTTTTAACAGAAAAC
>JAUMHP010000059.1:10658797-10675237 GCA_032361065.1 Enteromius trimaculatus
ATGATAGTAAAAAAGATATAGAGCGTTGAAATTTTAACATAAAAGGCTGTAATTATTTGATAGAACATCAAATTATGACAGGGTCATAAATATAAAAAAAATAAATTATGACACAAAAGTGAAAATTGACAAATTTTATATAAAAGTTTATATAATATGGCAAAGTTTCATTTAAAAATTTTTACATTTCTGAGATAAAAAGTAATAATTATGACTTTTTACATCATAGTTATAAATTAGTATCTCATAATAGTGACTTAAAAAAAACCATTACTTAGTATCCTTTTATTTCATAAGTACTTTTAATTAATTTAATTATGTTTTACCAAAGAATACTGTTTTTTTAACAGAAAACTATATATATATTTTTTATTTTTTATTTTTTTATTTTTTTATTCATGATTACTGTTGCCCAAAGTCCAAAATACTAGAACTAAATGTGAGTAAGAAAGTAATTGTGGTGAATAATAAAACTTAAAACTTGTAAAAATCACTTACAATTTTAATTGAAGCAGTTTGTTGTTGCATTTTTAAACTTTTATATACTAAAGTAAAGCAATAAGACCAGTCATCCCTTTTTGATCATCAAAACATTTTCTCACTGCCAGTTGAAAACAATCGATAAAGTTTCATGAGCCCCAGTTCAGCGAGGCTTAAAGATTTAGTTCGTGCATAAACGCCGTTATGCAGCATTAGAAAATTCAATTTGATATTGTCACTTACTAATATATCACCATGGATGAAAAGTTTGGTAAACATGACATGCAGGTTTTTTGTGGATGTAATAGTCAGGAAACCGCTGTCCTGAAACTACACAGCTGAGTTCAAATCGGTTTAATTCTGTGTGTAAACATGGGTCTGTGTAACTTTACATGCCTGTTTAACTGCTATGTTCCACTTAATCTCTACAGGATACAATGTCAATCTCTCCCCAGCGGCAATTTCGTCAAGAGCTACGGTTGAACAACATCATGTATTTTAATATTCGCATTTTTGTATGTCACCAATTAGCGGTTTCTGAACACATCATCCTAAAAAAACATTTGCAAACCTAATTTGTAAAGACTAGCCAAGAACTTTTATGATTTGCACAATCTAGTATGCAGTATTCAGACCCATGAAACACCTTCTGAGGGCAGAAACTTCCATCTGACTTGTGAGCCAAATTGTAATCATGTCTGACATAGCAATGCCACATCCGTTCCCTCTGCCCTCCCTCCTGGTGTGCAGTGTGCAGCCAGACAGCAGGAGCGAGTAACAGCTGATTTATCGATGGGTTAATGTAGAGCAGAACTCTGTGAGGGGGCCCTGAGATGGAAAGCCATGCACAAACACAGGCATGCACATTTGAGCAGTCACACATACACTAATGCACATACACTACCACTCAAATGTTAGGACACACTTGACTGATTTTATGTTTCTCATGATCTTTAAAATGTTATGACGTAATGGCTTATACTTAATCACCTCATGTGAGTGAAAGCTCAAAATGTGCAGAACTGGTAGTGTTACATACAGAGAAACCCAGCCAACCACACAGTTAAGGTCTAGAATTGTTTGAAAAATCGCATCTATAACCGTTTACTGGCATATTACATTTTTCATGTCATAATTATTCAACCCCTATTCAACACAGCTGTTTTTAAGTCACTTATTTTGCATGGGTAAGAACACAATTGTGTTAAAACTAGAAGAAAACTATAAACTAGAAAATGAAGCTGATATACTTTAGATTAGCCTCATACAGGTAAGTCAAAAGAGCTCTCAGAAAAGCTATAAAGAAGAGAATATAGTAAATAGTTTTATTGCACCAGAAAGTCTAAAGCTAAATAAAGAGTTCCAAGACACTAAAAGTTCACAGCTGACAGTCTTTTCATGAGTTTCATAAAATATGCTGCACCAGAAAACGATTGAAGGGCAATGATGAAAAATGCATAATATAAAATATTTAATCAGGGCAACGAAGAAAAACCCTGAATTTATTACCAAAGGCTTGCTAGATGACCTGATGAAAAGAGGAAAAACATTTCAATGCAGAGTATACGAAGAGCTCTAGAAAAGAATATGCTATAATGAGTCTGGATAGGGCTGTAGAGATCTGAAGAATGTTTTCTGCAGTAATGAAGCCAAACTGGAACATTTTGCACCCAAAGGTCAGCAGTATGTCTGTTGCAAAAACATGGTCGAGCATGGAGGTGGGCCAGTCTTGTTATGAGGGTGCATAGGTGAACATCTTGATTGTCTGAAAAACATCATGGCTTCTTTGAAATATCAGGCTATTTTGAAAAAGATTTTGATGATTTCAAATGATCATCAAGCTTTATTCTATGCTCCGGAGGCATTGCAAAGTACGCGTCCAAATCTAAGTAAACTTGGTTAAGGAATCAGTCATAGAATATTTCTACAGATGAACATTTAAATCTTTACTGGAATTTGAAGAAAGTAAGGGCAAAATGAAAACCAAGAAGATCCCAAAAGAGAGGTGGTAGAAATTTGTAAGCACTTAGAGGCAATGTTCATTGGAGGCTGTAAGGAATAAACTATTCTCTACATTTTACTTTTTGGGGTTGAATAATTTTATATTTTGTTCATGAATGCTTTTCATGAACTTTACATCCAAAGAATCGAAATCTATTAAAATATTTTTTTTTCTTTAATAGCCTATGGATACTTTGGTTGAAGATTACGTTACTATTATTATTATTCATACACCACAGTGTTTTCATGATACTCCAAGTGTGGAATGTCGAATAATGCAACAATGCATCCAATACCGGTATTGTATTTTTCTGTTAATTCATTTTCCTGGAAAGCATTTTACCGACAAACTAACAAAGTCTGTAGCAACAGAATAAATATATTTAACGCTATGTGCAATTAACCTGTAAATATTTACATGCCAATTAAATTCATTTCATGTCACAAGGCCTGTTTAGAGAATTAAATTGAATCGCATAGTAAAAACACCCTCATCCGACGTCATCCATCTGCTCTGACAGGTGGATTTAACTGCAAACAAAGACATCGCAAATATTTACATTCCTTCATTGTTCCTGGATTCTCTTCCATGTCCCTCATCCCTCATTTTCTCCTCTCTTTTAACCCTGTCTTCAAACACTCCTTTACCCAGGTCATCTGGCATAATCGTCCTAACACACTCTTCCTGGTGTTTCTTATGTACTATTTCAACTTGGTTCCATTTGAAAGTGTTTTACACTGTTACAAAACAAATGTAGCTTTTGATTAAACATAGCTTTCGTCACCTTAATGAGGTTAGTTAGATCTACTTTCATCTCTCTCCAATGTACACACAAAAATACACAAATTAGGTATCTTTTTTGCAGGTGCAAGTCAGTGTATATACAATTAATTAATCTGACCCATTTTTCATACAGGGATCTCCAAAGGTATTTAGACTGTTATGTAACATTTAAGAACAACATTGCATTGCAAAAAACAATACTAAGTACTTTCAAGTAATTCTTTCAAAAAAAAAGAAAAAAGAAAAAGACGTATACAGTCAAAATATGACAAAAGTATTTAGATTTCTGGTTGTCAAACATTGGTGAAGCATGTCCATAGTTTATGTAATTAACAACACCTGCAGGACACCTGTGTGAACTTGAGGAGAACTGACTTCATACAGACACTACAAATCTCTTTGGGAACAGGCAGTTTCAGTCAAGTCAAGATAGTTCTGAGAAAAGCTCTAGTCATTTGTTTGCTTGGTTTAATAATTTGCATGTAACACAGTTACAGATTTTTAAGTGTTACTTACAGTAAGGTCACTGTATATGGACATAAAGTGAAGGACTGAGATTGGTGAGTCTGTCTTTACAAAAGCCGACCATCTGCCCGACATACCTTCTTGAATGAGAACTCAAGGGACACTCATTCACCCTCCCTTTCTCCATTTCTCTCTTTCCTGGTCATACCGGACTGTTGTGCTTCAACTATGCATAAACACCCAACTGTTTCTGTAGCAACTGAAATCAATGCAGCTCTAGTGCTCTTTTCTCATTATTTAGAGTTCCCCATGTGGCATCATTACACAGGAAAAGCCAACGAGAAATAGAGATATGGACAGAAACAACGAGAGTTGCTTTCCATGTCATAACAGACGTCCCTCATCTGCGACCTACGATCTAACCTTGGGTTCTCCTCTGTTCTCGAGCCTAATGGATCGCGTCTGTATTTTGTACTTTTACAAACCTCACAGGAAACTCACCAAGTCACAAACTATTACATTACAGACCCAAGCTGTCTGAATTAGGGGGATGTTTTCGACATTAAAGGAACAGTTAACCAAAAAATGCAACTCTGTCATATGTACTCACTGTCAAGTCGGTACATGTATGTCATGTTTTGGTTTTTTTTTTTTGTTCTTGCATCTCAGATCATTTCAATGAATCAGTTTATAGAATCAAATTCATAAAACCGTCTATTTACTCAATGATCCGGTTAATCTATAATCCGCTATGTTCATCACTCACAGAAATATAACACACAAGTCGTATGGACCACTTTTATAATGCTGTTTGCTCCTCAAAAGCTACAAGTTGATTGTAAAAACCCAACATTCTGATTTTTTTAGAAAGATTTTCCCTTTGTTTTCTACAAAATAAAGCCATGTGTGGTTTAACATGATGTAAAGGTGAGCAAATCTGGGATATTAATTTTAATTCTTTAATTGCATTATGCACTGCTGATACTGTAACTCTTGTGTATGAGCAGCTATTCTTTACACAGCTTGTACCGTGAGACAAGGGCAACCAGTAAGCATGCACAAGGGTATTGTATTCCCTTTAGAAGCAGTTTTCTATACAGCGGTCACAGCAACAACAAAAGAGTTTATTAGTCTTTCCCTGCAGAACTGTCAGCATTAGTTTTATTGCTATAGATGGATGTGAGAGAAATGGACACATCCTGTTGTCCTCTGGAAAGGTTACAGGAATCATGAGTATCCTGTGAGCTGGGGTATAACAGCAAAAGGTCAAGCCCTGCAATGTAGCCCAGTAGGGGGAGACATATGGGGGATTACTGTCCCCAGGTTGGAAGGTAATAAGCTATATCTCATGCACAAGATCAAAGTAAAGCCCCATCATTGGAGCTGTCCATGGCACACAGCAGGCCATGGGCAGGGTCAGACCAATGTGGCCAAAATAAACATAAACCGAGTCTGTCACCTTCACACCACTGCAACATCTTCACTTAAAAGTAACAGCATGTGTTTGCTTTTGTCTCACTTTCCGTGGGAGTCTTTGGTTTGATTTCTCTGAACCAGATTTTGACCATCATGCCACAGGCAATGAAGCCGTTAGTTTAGAGGATAGCCATGATTTGCAGAAATGTTTTACCAAAACTGTATATAAACATGGACAAACAAAGGGGGATCTGCAGAGCACCTGTGCTTACATGCTTTCCTTTTGTTTTGTCATGCACCAAGTTCTAGACATATTGAGTACACAGCACTCTTTCTTGAGATAATTATTTGCTTCTTGGGGATCAATTATTTGTTGCATCTCAAGAATTTATGTAAACTGTGCCTGGATGGGATTATTTTTATCTGTAGTTCGTTATACCAAAAAAAAAAGTCCTATCCCATGCTCTTTATTAGTTTCTATTGGTTTTGGATCTGCTGAAACAATATGAATATTATGGCAAAGGAAACATCTGCGCTGGACGTTCAAAATTGAATTTAGCCCTGGAAATAAACAAAGTTTTAGGATTTTGATGAATTTAAGACAAACAAATGTTATGACGGAAAAAATGAAAAATACCTATTTTACATTTCTAGTTCACAAATCAAATAAGCTCATTTTTGATATGTTGACATCAGATGCTCTTTTGATCATTCTCAGATCATGCTGGAGAACACATACTTGTGAAGTTCATGGAGACCTAGTGCTGCTAACACTCAAGCAAAAGAAACACAAACCAAAAAAAAAAAAACAAAGACTTTCTGAACTTGTAAATGTACATTTTTCAGTTCAGTTTAAATAATTTAAAACAACTCATATGCTGATGAAAAATGCTTTAGCGGAGTGTCTGGTGTATGTCTGTCAGATTAACATGTCTTACTACACTGCAAGCACATTAGGGTTTCATCTGCTATTGTTTGTGTGGCTATAATGAGTCAAACTACCACCTCATAAAAGAATGCATGACCACAGAGTTCACCAGTGGCGACTGCTTTCATGTTCAACACCAGCTTTGGCCTGAGACCATGTGCAACCATCTGTCAGACCTCAAACCTTAACCAAATACTAAACAATGTGACGTTTCTCTTTTTTTACAGTTTGAAGTAAAATTAAGTTCAAACAATGTTATAGTAGGGATGTTAGCTATACACTATAAGGTATCTTCGGAACCAAATCTATGGGTCCTGATAGTATGGTACAAATTATCCTTCATAAATCACAGAGGAAGAAAAAAAAAAAAGAAGCTTTCCCCAGCATAACATGGCCAGCGTACAGATTTTTCACAAGGTTTGGAAAGGAACTTTGGAACCACAATCTGAATGATATCATTTTACTGTTAACCGGTATGACGTTTGTTTGACCGAGTGCAATTCACGGGGAACTGTTTTTCAGAATGGGCTCGTTTTAAAAGGTGTTTGTGGGTGAGAGCTTCTTTTAGAATGACAGAAAGAGAAAACTGTTAGTAATAAAAACTGTTCTGTGCAGAGAAGAGTTTCCATTTTGTATGTTTAAACTCTGTTTATATGCAAACTCTACAAACAGTACTGCTTGAAAGTTTGTGAACCCCTTGCAGAATCTGTGAAAATGTAATGTTAACTATTACTTTTTTTTATTTAGTCCTGTCCTGATTAAGAGATTTCACATAAAAGATGTTTACATTTAGTAAAAGTACATTTACAAAAAGATACAAAATAGATATATAGACGATTTTCTATTTCATGCCGACCTTCCACACAAACCTGTTTAATAGGAAAAACAAATACACATGATAAAAAACTTTCCTTTAGAGTTTAATACCAACAAGTGATGATGTGAATGGATAAAACAGAGACATTCCTTTCATATTGTTTCTCCATATGGGGTTTCGTGTCTTTAGAATATATATTTACGTACATACTATGGTCCAATGGTATCGTAGGCTTCGGTAACATGAGTTTCCACAAACTGACAGATCTGAGACCAAATGTAAAGAAGTAGCAAAATAAAGCAGCTAAGGTCACAGCCACAAAGCAGATGTCATTTCTCAGAGACTTTGAGAGGCAACTAGGAGCCGCTGATGTGTGTGTTTCTATTTGCTTCAAGAGGAAATATTCTCACTCCATTTTTCAGAACACACCGCCTACTCTTTTATTATGTCCTATTCATCTGCTCTACATTTTCCAGAAACTCATTAAGTGTGTTGTGTCGGTGCTGAATGGCTTGAGTAATCCAGGGCAGGTGGTTATAACTCTACCGAGAGCCTAAAGTGTCTAGTCAACTTCAGCATTGGAACTGTAGGCCCTAAGTCAAGCCTCTTTGCAATTCCCTGGCTTTTCTTTCAGGTCAGAATTTGGACACATGCACCCAGGAGCTGAAACACAACCCCGCCCACCCTGAGAGCTTCAGGTCAAAGGTCACAGACATCAAGGCAACCCTACGACCCAACTGTTGACCCCTGAGACAGTTTCACTCTATTTTGTACATTTGTCGCTGTGGCCAGTCTAGAAGAGCAGCATTGATTCGTTTCACCTCCATCTTTGCTGGCGAGGGACGAATCGTAGCCTCTTCCCACCCGGGAACTTTATCTCGCCGACTACTGCTGACCCTCAGCCTCCTGGGGCCGATGGCCACTTTGAAGCCCCTGGGGCTCGGCTCCTAAGCCTGGTTTTATTGCAGGGGAATGGGACAGGTCAGGTGCTTGCGGAGACCTGTTGAGTCCTTCTTATCTCCATGAGCCTAATCTACACAGCAGCTACTGTGGATTAAATCTCAAGTGCCACTCTTTGCTGCTGAGGTTCATGTGTGACTGTTTCCACTGACTGAAGTCTAAGAGGCGGGTGTGTCGGGGAGGCCCAGAGATTGGATTGAATTACACAGAGTCCTGAGGCTGTTAGGCTGCATTTTGTGCTTTCCTGTGATTCATAACACAATGTGTAAGTGATCAATTGAGGCAAAGTGGCCTTACAATTGCCATTTAGAAGCGATTGCTTTTAAACAAAATGCCGGCACTTCGGGGAATTTCACTGGGAACATTTGAAACATTTGGGTGGTACGGTAGAGGAGCATAAAGATCACAGCTTGAGATGCTCTTTTTGTTTAGCGCCAGTTCAAAAGGTCATATTTTACACTTACGTTTCCCATTAAAAACAAACAAGACATTTGTTGTCCACCTTCTAAACCTCTCAGAATCTGGAATGAAAGAAAAGCTGCCCAGAAAGGAAACTGTGGGTGCATATTATAAAACCTCCCACGTGTCCCGTGTTCTGCGGATTGTTTTTTCCCCTAAACAGGCGGGCATTCATGCTTTTCTTTGACCTCAAGATGAAACCTCTTTGTTCTCACTTAGCTTTACACAAATCTTCCTCATCATCGAGCTCCTTCAGCTCCCTCTCCCTCAGCCTGTTAATGATTCACAGAGAGCTGAAATAAATCACCAAAGCAAGAATGCGCCGCTATGAAACCATAGTGCTCTTTGATGGGGTAGATAGGGGCATCGAATTTCACAAACATGCCAGTTTTGAATTTTTATAGAAGTTTGTTGAATTCATATCTAAATTGCATTGGAGATTTTTGCAAGAGCATGCAACCATTCAGAGAATGCTTGAATGATGAAGGCCCATAGGAACAAAACAAGCATGCCTCAGTATAAAACCTACAAAGGAAATGGATACATAACCAGAAAAAAAAAAAATCTGTGTATTTTCATTGTTACATTTTTCATTTCATTTATACTGTTTATTTATTTTGCATCATATTGCATCAGCCTCAGTCCTTCTTATATATATATATATATATATATATATAATTTTAAAATTTCACTTCGAATCAGTCAGAAATTGTAGCACTGGAGCAATGATTTAATGCACAATTGCATAATTTATTTTATTATTCCTGTGACTTACTCCAACCTGCCCGTTTCCCTCATAAACATCTCTTCTTATGGAAAACCTTCCAGCAGCACTTTTCACTGTGACTGCTTGCAATCAACATCTCCAGAGTGAAAGACCTGCTTCCTGAATCCATTTGCACGTGCACACATTTTTCCTGTATTTTATTTTAAATGTTCTCTATGTTACAATATGACACAAATCTCACTCTCAACTTGTTCCTAATCACTCAAAGACCACTTACTGACAAGAAAAGCACCAGTCAGGAGAGCCTGTAAAATAAAAGTCTTGGAACCTTATATTCATCAAACCACAGAAATGTCGCAGCATATGAGAACGATGGCTTTCAATTCAGAAAATTAGTGTGCATCATAAAGTTGATACTGTAAAGCCCAAGCTTGAACATCCTATTCACTATGAAGTAATGCATTTAGGGCTACTGTACTTCCTGCCTGAAAAACATGTTATAATTTCCTGATAAGCTCTGAAAGCTTTCACAGCGCAGACGGGAATGGAAACTGCCCCGTTAGAGAGGCCATCAAAACAATGTTCATGTGAACACAAATTACAAAGACTCAAACATACTGGGCACAAGTGGTTTGAATTTGATAAAAAAAAAAAGGCTCTGCCTTTATCTAATTGCCCAGTATTGTCGTCATTTCATTTTCACTATGTGGTTGAACTCTTTGAACATTTATTTAGTTTTTATGGAAATCTGTGGAATGAATTAAGCTTATGGCGAACAGATTTTTCCGTATATTTCAAAACATGATTATGATTTGAGGTTAGGCCTTTTGTTAGAAAAGCTGCTATAAAGTAAAATTATCTGGTCAATTTTTGCAAACTCGTTTTGCAAAACAACTGATTTGAATGACACCGCCATACAATTCGCTCTCACACAGTCTCTGTTACTTTCCTTACAACGTAATGAGCCTTTTTATCTGTTTCAGCATGCTTTCTGGTGTGCTTCACTATAAGTGGCTTATTTATTGATTCATATTGTAGACATACACTTTTCTTTTTTTGTTTTCTTTTTTTGTGACAGCCACATGGAAAAAAATAAAGTTATAAAACCACTATTTCATCAGTGCCTGACAACTCAAATATTAGAAAAAAACGGATGCCTATGTATGTAGTTTTTTTTCTTCCTCATATTTGTTATTTATTATATTCTTATGCAATATAAAACACAGATTTTTCCCCATTTTTGCTGAATAAACGTTTGGAAAAGCAATATTTGATTAACTAACAAACAAATGACTGTTTAATGTTTAATAAAAAGTCAGTGTTTAAATTTATCTGATCGTTAACAAATCAGAAATATACAAGCGGAAAAAGAAAACATTTCATTTTGTGTAAGAATTCACAAATAAAAAATAATAAATAATAAAACACCAGTTTTTTCCGCATTTGTTAGTTACTTACGTAACAAGAAATACAGTTTGTCCCTTTCTGTACTAAATAACTCAAGCTAAAATATTTACAGGTTTACGCCAATTAGCAATTAGCGACTAGAAATCATTGTGACAATGGTAATTTAACACAGATGGCACCGCAAACATGCGCTCATCTTGTTTTTCTGCCGTCCAACCTCAGAGCAATCACACTGCTGACATCAGTTCCTCATATCTCTCCTCAGATTGGCTGCACCTCACACCCAGTAACATGACAGCAATGCTATATGTTTTAAAGAGCCGTCTGCTGTGATGGATTGCCAGACCTCCCTTTAATTCACAATGACCTGGGATCTGCCAGATCAGGCAAAGGCCGTGGTGGTTTTACATTGTCTGTGTACAGCTGAGGGAATGTGAGATGCCTGTGAGGTCCCCTTCTGACCTCACAGTGTAGTTACTGTTTTACAGAGATAAGAACTAAAGCTTTGAGAAGACCAGATCCCTTTTTATGCGTCCAGTAAAGACATACAGCGGCATCATTGTGCAGGTGGTTCAGGCCCACTCTCACACACACACACACACACACACATACATACACAAACACAGAATGTGCTCCACCTTTTGTCGATTGTCTGGGCTGCTGAGAAAAGCCGTCCCTATGGTGTTCACACGGATATGTTGGGCAGACTTACAGAATAGATAAAAATACACAAAATAATGTCTCCCCTGTTTTTTTCTTTCCTCTGTGCTGAATAAATGTTTAGATTCGACAGCTCTCGCCTTTTCATTGATATTGAAACGAACTGCCTTCTGTAAACAGGTCGGTATTTAAATAGGGAACAACCGCTGGCTTCAATTGAAAAAAATGAGGAATGCTATTTGTTTGCCCAGGAACCAATGCAGAACATAACGGAGCCAAGCCTTATGACAGACTCAAATGGAGGTGGATAATTTTTAAATAAATCGACCTTATGTTTTGCTAGAAGGAGCCAAAAGTAGATGCAGAAAATTGCAGGAAAAACTTTGTTAACGTGTTTACTTGAACACAAGCTCTGTTCCAAAACCTAGTGCTACTTTACTGCCAATAGACACATTTTATAATAGCAATGTATTTATCGATACATTTCAGCATTTAATTGATTATATAAAATGGATAAGTTTGTCCTTGATTCTGTTGCATTTTTATTAAAGGAAAAACATGAAGAAAAAAACGGAAAACTAAACAGGACGATGAAAGCATGAAGCTGTTTGGTTATTTTGATTACTGCACAAAATATTTCCCGTCTTCTGTGATGTAGGTGGTGGTCTGTTTCGTCTACATTATTTATGGCTGGGATGGAGCTCTTGTAGGGTAATTAATAACTACTTAATTCATCCCATTCCAAGAGTTCTGGAGCCTGCGGGAGGCAAACAGGGAGGCTTGACCTGATCCTCCAGGATGATTTAAATCCCAACTGCCCCTCTCCCTCCTGTGTCCTCTCAGAATCTCCAAAGAGTGAACCACCAGTCATATAGACCCAGAGGTTTTATTTATTTATTTAGTGTATGTGTGTGTGTGTGTGTGTGTGTGTGCAACAATTTCTATGACATTATTGTTTGGCTGAAACAATGCCATTATTGGCTGATATTGATCAAATAGTTTATTTCATTCAACAATTTTTACAGTTAACTAAGGTTAGCGCTTATGTGAAATGTACTCATTTCAGATATAATTTTTATTATTATTATTAGCTGAACATAAGTGTTCTAACCACACTTCTGAATTCAACAAGGTTTAATCACATACATCCTAAAATCATTGTAAATGTATTTTAAGCATTTTTTCACATTTAACTTACTTTCACATTTTACAGTAGGATCCAGGTGAAGAGAAACATCTAAACTTAAGATAAACCTTCCTTAAATGCCCTTCTTTCAGTCATTGGGCTTATGTTCTGCATATTTATTCAACAAATGGGCTTTCCTTTGTTTGGCTCCATTATGTTTGTTATGATAAAACAACAGCATAGATAATAGAAAAAAAATATATATATAACATTTAAAAATATACATTTAATATATTTATGTTTATGTATAAAGAATCATTTTTTATTTTCATTTATTTAAACTTGATATACTAAAATAATTTAAACTAAAACTGAAATAAAATGTACTGAAAAATAAAATGGGTCATAATAATAGTAATAATAAAATATAAAATAATTAAATGACTTGTAAACTAAAATATAAAAACTAAATAGAAATGTCAAAAGACAAGTTTAGTAAATTACTAAACCAAAAAAAATAAAGATGGAAAATAATTAAAACTATTAATATAAATAATAATAAGTATTTCAGTAATACTAAAATACCACTGGCCGATTAAAGTCGATTTAAAGAAAACCGAGAGAATCATTTGTTCAGAGATTGCATATGCCCTTATTATTTGATTGAATGATACAATTAAAAGCAATCAAATAATAGCATAAACACACTGATATGTACTGTTTTTCTGTGCAGATGGAAAGCATAATGTCTGTAAGAGAAGGAAATTACTTTCTTCTCCTTCATCCCTAACAGGTCTGGATTGTCTCAGCGTCTCTGCGAGGTCAGAATCTGATGAGCGTGTGACCTCCTCTCTTTCCTGTAGCTGGCTCTGCTGAGGCAATGTCAGGTGTTAGCTGATACCTCTTTCTGCAGAGGAGGAAAATCAGGATGTAAAATGGACGGCAAAACTAAAAAGAGGGCATTTTAACAAGCCATATTAAAAGCAGGGATGCATTAGTGTGGAAAACGGTCGGTTCTGAGCAAGGGTCAAAGGTCAACCTCTAAGTGACGACAAAAGTGCTGCATCTCTATCACTTTTTGTGTTTTTAAAGGAGTGTGTCAGGGCGGCTCGGGTAACAGCCCCAATAACATCACAGCTTGTATATATAACTCTCAGGAGAGAAGACAGACAGAGAGTGACGGTGTAAAAGAGGCTAGGAATGAAAGAGAGAGGAAGAGAAGGGGAGGGGGGGTGACTTCTGGGACTTGCCTGTCTAATATGTTTTCTGTGTTGGGGCCTCTCGGCTCGCAAGCAGAAATACTCATCGGAGCAATAGAGAAGGCCTCACCGCCACTCATACAAGCCACCTGAAAGACACATCCCAGCACAGTATGGCCATTTCCTTTGGAAGAAAAACCCAGAAACCCTTGCAAACCATTCAGTGCCGTCACATAGCTCAGAAAAACAGACTTTCCAGAGATGTGCTTTGAAGTCAGACATTGTCATCAGCTTTACCAACAAAACTGCCCACAGTGTCCTCCAATACTAAGCAGAGATCAGAATTTTTATTGTTTGTTTTGTTATAATTTACATATTTTTTTGCATTTATTTTTTGAATACAATACTACTGAATATTTTACAGATTACATATATGTATTCAAGAAAAATGCATTTATTGGTAACATTTTACAGATTATTTATTAACAGTTATTAAAGGGCATTATGCATCATGATCATTCATAAAGTGCATTGTAGTCGTACATAATTATAACCAAATTTAAAATGCAAACAATGTGTAACAATGGTGTCATAATTCATTAATTATTTGTAAGATTGTACAATGCATAATAAATGCATTAAAACTGCGTTTATAATGCATCATACATAAAGACTGTGTAAAGTGTTACCCATTTAGTTGAACAGAGAAAGTAAAGTCATTGTTACCACTTCTTTTGAAATTTATATTAACCAAAGAATCCTTAAAAATAGGTATCACACCCTACGTCCCAAATTACTAATATCACATAGAATTATATCACGAAGGGTACTATGCACACTGTTTTAAAAACTAATGATAATAAGAAATTATGCTAATCAGCATATTAGAATGATGTCTGAAGGATCATGTGACACTGAAGTCTGACGTAATGGCTGCTCAAAAAAACAGCTTTGTCATTACAGGAATAAATGGCTTTTTAAAATATATATATTCTAATTGAAAACAAGTATGCAGGCTATTATCCAATGTACTTGTGAAAGAAACATTTATAAGCACACAAACTATTTTTTTCTTTACTAAAACTCTACTTAAAACCAACAATCATCTACATACTTTTATTTTAATTCTAATAATTTTTACATTTTATAATTTCAAAATTGGCATTGCAACCTCACAGCAGGATAGAATCTTGCACGTTAGCTCCCAGCCACAGCATCTGTCATTTGTGTTAACTTCGAACCAGATTTCAGTTTAGATTCGAAGACATGAAAATTGAGACAAATTAGGTTACTTCTAGAGACAGCTATGAAGGAAACAAGGTTTCCCGGATGATCATTGCCATGACCATAACTGTGTATTACTTCCTCCATTATAGTCCAATACATAAAATAGTCCAATTTTATAAACTGCAAACTAGAGCTGTCCCAGCTGAAAGGCCCTGGATGATAGCGTGTTGTGCTGTAGCAGTTGAAAGCGCTTGGCCGAGTCAGAACCTTGAGTTTGGTGGATCGGTTTACTGTCGCGTCCCTGACGCATGGTAAAACGCGAGATTCATGAACGAGGGCATGTTGAAGAAGTTTCTGGCAACAGTTTGGGATCAAAGAGTTATTACTTTCCCTCAGTTTAATTGTCACGAGGGATTCGGGGAATTCGGTTAACGCCAGCTATGATTTAAACCAGCGGCCGAGCATCTCCCTCTCTCGTCTGAAGCAATCGGAAGAGTTTTACCTATGCCTCGTTGTCTGTCGTCTTGCGGTTTTCTCGTGTCATGCGAAAAGAAGAATCCAATGGTGCTGGAACCATTTTGGCTGGTATTATTTTCCCATGATACCACGCTGAGATTGTTTCCACTTGAGGACAATTGTGTTTATCCTCCGAGGAAGTTTATTCTGGGTAATGACAAGCATTTCTCATCTCACAAGCCCGAGTCTGACAGGAACCAAGAGCGAATCTTCAACTGCGCTCAAGAGGCCTCGTCTGAATTTCACAGTTTTAGAGGTGAGAATGAAAACCTGGGGTTCAAAGGCAGTACTGTTTGCTCCAAGGAAATATAAAAAATCCCACATTCGTGAATTCGGCCATCGCTCTTTTCCTCAGTCGGCCGTGTTTGTCCGAGGAGCAGTCGGGCTTCTCTGATAAGTGTCTGTCCTGTCCAGGCTCCAGCGCTGACCGTGTAAACATGACCTTGAGGTATATGCACCCATGTGGTTACAGGTCACTAACGCATGCTGTGTGTGTGTGGTGAGAGGCTGTGGGGTCATAATGTGTCAGCATGCGTCTCCAAGCACTCATTGACTCCTTACCTGACCATGTAAACACCTCTGGACACACAGCGGAGTTTATGAGCGGGGCGCACCCACAGGGCTTTGGCTGGGATTTTGTATGCTGAACTATTCAAGCAAACGCCCTTGGCACATAAAAACACAAGGCTATTTGTGTTTACCAGCATTACAAGAGGAGTGAGGTTTGGATCGCAGCGCAACGGTGGTTCTAAGGGATCGCTTTTCCCTAACCTCATTTGAGCTTGTGAAGTCAGTGTTCCAGTAAAAGCCAGGACGTGTTGTCTACAACGCTCTGCTCAAGGGGTTTGCAAACAGACTTGTTTCAGGGTGAGAGAGTGCAAAGGTAACGTACTTGTTATGATACACAGAATACAGAACTGACTTTCTGAGGGAAGGTGTTAGAATATATTTGCTTTATATATAGCGCAGTCCATATTAAAGCAAAAATGTAATTTTGAATCAATTTCTTTTTTTAATTCATTTATAAACAAGAAAATTTTAATATGGCAACACTGCACAGTCCTATAAAAATCTGTTTTGTACCTTTAACATACTGAGAACCATCATAATAATGCAGTTGGTAAAAAGAAAGCCACGTGAAGAATTAAAGCTCATCACAAGTAGCTTCACCACAAGCAGACATATATACTAATATGTGACTCTGGACCACAAAACCAGTCTTAAGTCGCTGGGGTATATTTGTAGCAATAGCCAAAAATACATTGCAT
>JAUMHP010000059.1:10695622-10707050 GCA_032361065.1 Enteromius trimaculatus
TATATACTGTATGTAAATTACAGTATTACTGGCAGCTGGATTCCAGTACATTACAGTGGATTTAAATTTATGTTATTTACGTGAAGCAGCTTGTTCAAAGATAAACAAACGTTAAACATTAAAAAGTCTTTATCTTTACAGAAAAAAATAAATCCAAAGCATTTCGGGGAACCAGTATCAGAAAAAACAAATAAAAGACTATTTAATATTTTATGTTCATTTATCTTTGTACAAACTTTTGCCAGTAAATTTGATAAATATAAATTTACAGTAAGTTACTGGCATCCAGCTGCATAATTACATAAAATCTTTTTAGGGACAACTAATTGCAAAAGCTTTGGAAAAATGACGAGGGACTTTTGAGTAAAACGTATAAGTATTTTTAGGTTTTTAATATATTTTTAGCATATTAGCAGCTTATGAAAAAACAAAGCCAAACTATTTTTTTTTTTTGAAAAAATAAAACCACCAAATCATGTTACAGCCTATGTAAGGTGACATATCTATAAATGGCTGGCTTAACTTGATTTCCCAGACACACAAAACCAACTTTTGGGTTTGGCAAGGAGAAAGCGGTCTAATGTTTTAGATATATATGTATATAAATTGGTATTTTCAAGTTGAAACTGTCAAGACAAACCCATCAAATAAATTTAACATGGTTTGGCTGGAAGTCTCAAAGCTCTCGTCACAGGAGGTTAGAAAAGCCAAGCCCAATGTTTCCATAGTGTTCCTCCACAGATAGTGAAGCGTTTCAGCAGACTGGAAGGAATTCCACTCAGCGTGTGTGTGTGTGTGTGTGGACAGAATGAGTGAGAGAAAGAGACCACCACGGAAACCCCCCTGAAGTACACACACTGTAAAGCACTATCAGGTGAGAGCTATAGGTTTATGAGTGTCAGGCTAACCCAGATAACCCTCGCAGAGTCTGGTGCCAAAGCCTCATTTACCCCCTCCGACCGAAACATAATATCAAGTTCATCTTTCTTCTCCAACACTCCCATCTTCTGAACTTCATCTGTTCTCACCTCCATTCATCATTCCCACACGTTATCCCCTTTTTTCCTGTCCTCCATCACTCAAAGTGTCCATCTTTTTACCCGCCATCAGAGCTTCAGATGTATTAGGGATGTTAAACTCCAAGGGCCAAATAGATCAGTTTCCAACACGACCAAACCTTCGTGGTGTTTCCAATGAATTTATGGAGGCCTTGGCTTCATAACAGTGCCTGTGAGTTAGAGAGGAAAGAACAATAGCAAATTAATTCAGTGTCTAATTCATTCCTCTAATGGATCATCTGATCAGGAAGGCTATGTGGAAACTGTGAAGACAGCGTGATAGTAATCTGGGCATCAGATATTCTCAACAAATAAATCAGACGGAAATTCTTCGCAAAACTATATCATATTTCGAAGTCAAGCGGGCAAATATAGAGAGGACATGGATTGATGGGGAAAATAGCAGTCGAAGGAAAATCACTTACTGCTCTGACTGACAGAAATGAACTTTTTTTAATAGACAATTTTGGCATTTTTACCAAAAATAAGTACTATTCATATGTCTGTCAAAAAATCAGAGGAATCTAAATCAAAAATCTCAACTTAACACTTGTATGACAATTGAGACAAATAGACCTATACTGTAGCTATCTGACCACAAAAAAAGTCTAAATTTGATGTCAGTCTAGATTATTTTAAGGCAGCTAAAAGGTGGTCTGTAATAATGGCCATTTATAAAGATATTAAGCAGACAGTTTACGGAAACTCTAATGACTATTAGTTGACATGTACTTACTGTTAGTATAATATAATAATTCCTCACTTAGGAAGCAATGCTGATTGACAATCAATTTTACATGCTGTTGTGCAAATGAAATAGACAACAAGTGGAAATTATAGGCAATTAGCAAGACACCTCCAATTAAAGAGTGGTTCTGGAGGTGTTGACCTACACGCATTCATGCAAGGGTAAAAAGTAAAGTAAGAGTCGAAAGAGAGAATGGGGTTTGAGCGATTAACAGTCAATATCTAATCTGATGAAAATCATTATCCATGTTAAAGTTCATCAGTACCAACAATGTGAGCTTTTATAAATATACATTTGATGCTTCACTTTTAAATGTATCATTATAAACACGTGAGGAGAGTTCAGATTAACAGGCAGATCAGCACGTCTCTTCATTTCTCCCCAATAAGGGTAGGAAATGAAATGAAACTAAATGAAATGTAGATGAAGTTAACTGTGACAAGACGATTAGCAGGGCAGTTTAAACGCTGACAGGACACTCATAACTAAGCAACAGAGTGTCTGTTAAAGACATAATTATGAAAAAGTCCCAAAGCTTGCTCTATTTAGATCACTATAGTGTCTGCAGAAACTCTAAACCCATACCAAATAGATCTAAAATAAAATATACAGTGTCCAAATATGACGTGATTTTAAGTTTTAAATTAGCATGTAAATGTACTAAAGTCTATCAGACCTAGAGTATCCCCATTTCAGAAAGAAGTGCTACCATCTCTGTGCTAAGTGATGTTGGATTTGTTTAGGCTGTCTGCTGAGCTGCACAGTCATTTTGTATCGCACAACAGTATTCTCACCAATAACAGCCCCCCATGGCTAGAAGAGAAAGGAGAGAAGCACTGAAATAAGAACACAACCCGAGAAAAGAGATGACAGATGGAGCGGTAGTCACAAAAAGACAAAAGAAGACATCCACACATAGTCTAAGATAACACATACATCCAAATTTCAAACACAAAGGCATACGCTGCAAACATGATCCGCCTTTGCCGTTATGAGAGGGATTACGGTGATTTTGTTACCTATTGTGAAACAAAGGTTAGTCTTTTGTAACTTAGGGAGTTTTCCATGTTGTCCACTCTTACGTCTGGTGTCAGTTACGTCACCGGCACCTGCTAAACAATTATAGAAAACCGCACAGAGCAAGAGTCTTAATTTAACACAAAATGTGAATTCGAGCTCGTCGGGGTGTAGCGAGGTGACATCAGTCTCAGGCCATTGTGTCCAAAGCTCTGGTTTCCAGCAGAGGTCACGGAGCAGCGGTCACGGTCACATGACTGTTATTCTTTTTGGAGCTTACGTGCCCCAAATCAGTCCAATTTAAACAGCGATATCGATCCAATAGTATCCGTTCCACTCAAATGCATTTCAAGAGGCCAAACACGAGACTGCAGAGAGACAGGGAGAACAAGCAAAGTTCACTCTCATTACGGGTTTGAATAAAAACATGATGTGATTCTAAGCAATGAGGCTTAGCTGAGCAACACGTCCAGAATGCCAGGAACTTTCGAGAAGTGATTTGTTCTGTTGGGAGCCGTGACGGCGGTGACAGCTGATTGGATGGCGAGATGGATTGGCCTTAAATAAGACTCTGAGACTTTGAGGCACTCTGATACGAAGTCAAATATAGTAATAGATTGCAGCATGCAGATGAGGAGTCTAGCAGCAAGCAGCTGCATCATGGATTAGAAAAATGTGGCTCGTATAAAAAGTTCTTTTTTTTTTTTTTTAAATGGTCATCAATTGCTATAATTTGTGTTCTTATTTGACACAGGAATGACCAATATCACAAGACACGCTGTAAAATGTCTTGTAAAATGAAAGCTGTGTTTATAAAAAAACAAATCTCTCATTAAGAAGCTAATAATGCTTTCTCTACTAAAAAAGTCCTCACCAATATATATTTGTTTAGAACGATTTTGGACTGAGTGCATATTTCTCTCCTCTTATAGATGAAGAGCACTAGTAGTGAACTTGTATTTTAGCTAGAACCAATGGTTTGTAGTTAAAAACATTTTACTGATAGACTGGAGTCATTTGGATTACTTGTAGATTATTGCGATAATCAGTATTTTCAGTATTCATTCTGACGGCAAGTGATGTAATGGGTGGCCTAAAGATGAGCCCATTTTCTGCTAATTTTCATTTTTGGGTGAACAATTCCTTTAATCTAAAGCAGTGCAGCATGAAAAATTAAAGACCTTTCTTCAAAAAGCCAAATAGAAAAGATAAAATGGAAAACTGTGGTAACACTTTAGAATAGGTGACACTCAGACTTTTCCTTCAATATATTCTTAATTTGCTGCTTATTAATAATTAGTGAGGTAGTTGTTAAGTTAAGGTATTGGGTAGAATAAGATCATAATATGCATGCACGTAATATGCATGCTAATAACAACTACGTAATAAGTGTAAGCGTAAAATAAAGAGTTACCAAAATGGTTATTAAATGACAAAATATTTAGTAGTGGCATTTTTTCAAATAAAAAACAAAACAATTTTTAGACTTCCCACCATCATAAAACAAGATTACAATGATAATGAAAATGATTTGCCGCCTTGAATTTATTGGTGGAATTTTGCTGTAAGCAAATTCAAATCAGCTAAACCAAGTAGCCTTGTTGAGAACTCAAAAAAAAAACAGGTCTCTTTTCACACCGCACTCACATCATGTACTTCAGGTGTTGTGGGGAGGATTATTGTTTGGTTGTAAAACAAATATAAGTTTTTACAGTATCGCGCACAAGCCGAGCATGCAGTGTGATCTCTAAGGCCATCGGGTGCTGGACTCTTTTGTGAGGTGCCGCTGATGAGGAACAGAAAAACAGACGCACAAACTGACTGGACTGATTGAACTCCAGCACAGATTGAGCAGCATTAACATACAGCAGATCAAGAACGACTTCAAGATGGAGTGGCATTATAACAAATACGGCATTAACTATGCTTTTTCAAACCCAGTTTGTTGCAGCACATGCTTTTGAATGCTGTACTGCTTAGTTTTCAGATTTTGTGTTTTGTAGCGGAGGAACCAGTTCTTACTATTAACTAGCTGCTTATTATTAACACACTGGCTGTTTATTAGTACGAGTATACATCACATAACCTGCATGACCATGACCATCTTATACCCAATACCTAACCTTGCTAACTATTAATAAGCAGCAAATTAGGAGTTTATTGCAAATGTCGCCGTTCATTTTTGTTAATAGTGAGACTTTGACCTTAAAATAAAAAAAGTGTGATCAAAAGTAGTATTTATCAAAAATCCATAGTGCATTCAGCACTGAACGTATACAAAAATATATCAGTATTAAACACGACTGTGGCCATTCTTCAAAAACAGAACAAATTACGGCTCAAATAAGAATCAAACCAGACTCTGAAAAAAAAGTTCAAGAAGTTTCCTAATGCAGTCTCCCCATCCCATAATAATACATCAGACACATTCACACATTCCAGCAATTCTGTTGCCATAGCAGCGCCGTCACCTGCTTCTCTGCTGTGTATAAGATGGGGTGACGTGATTTTCCAGTTAAGCCAACTGCTGGATCTGCCTTCAATCCCAGAATTCCTCACACCTGCAGTGGATTAGCCATCCAGAAAGACAGTGACGGCTCTCAGAGACTGAAAGAGTCTTCACTCCACAGCTCCTCTGTCTTCGGAGACAGAACGTTGTTTATCTGTGGTTATGAGGCGTCTCCGGCAGAGCGATTTGTTTAAGTGGCAGCACTCTGTGAGAACAACAGTACCAAACAATTATATCTGTCAAAGAATTACACATAATACATCACTTATAGAGCAAAAGCGGAATGAAAATTTGTGACAGCCCGAAAAAAAAAAATATTGAAATGTAATATAATACAATTCATTGATATACAGTAGTATTTATAGGGCTCTCAAAATATGAATATTAATCATTAAAACACAGATTAAAAACAACAGAACTGCTCGTTTATATCATTCAACTGTAGTCTTTAATAATAAAACACCCTTCATACAAAAGAATATGTACAGTGTCACAGCAATTTATGGAAAAGCATTTCTTTGTATTCATCTTAAATATAACATATCATAGAGTCATTCAAGGAAAAATCAACAATAGACAGGAAATCAAACAAGAGTTTCAGGCCAGGAGAAAACGATGTGGAAGTCAACCATCACTAGTCCTTCCTGACAACACTGTGGTCTTTTAAAACGGTTTACATTCATGATGTGATTCTTATAGAAGAGGACTCTTGTGTATAGCTGGAGTAAAAGTTACCAAAATATAAGTGCTGAATACTGCTGAAAAAGCACATACACATGGCTTCTGAAAGTGGATGACATTACATTAAAAAGCAGTGCCATAATGAAGAAAAAAGAATTTGCGTTTTGGTTTTCTAAATAACTGTACACAGTGGGAAAGTTTAAAGGACCTTCAAGGAAAAAGCACATTTTGGAATAAAGACCAAGCAAACCTGAAGATTTTGCTTAAACTCTCTCAAGCCTGTTTTACACACTAAAAGTGACTGACATTGCACGTTTTCACGTTTGTATAAAATTTAATTTTGTATACTGCAGGTTATTTTACAAGATCTTAGTGTCTTGGTAGAGTTCTTTTGAATGTCAATGTACTGTAAATAGCAATGAACTGACGATCAATTAAATAAAACATTATACAAATGAGAAAAATAGAGCTGGAGTGGCTGCACAGCACTTAAAAATTTGTAGTTAAGAGAATGACGTGCAAAAATAGAATCGGGCCATCAACAACACGATGTAATGAACCCTTCAAGTGTAGACAGCTTAGTTGCATATAATAGGAGCGATTGAGTTTCGTTACATGGTGACGTGCCGCTCGCATCCAGTGTTGACACAGCATCAAACTGTGCAGCACAGCTGTCAGGGTTTATAAATTCTTAGTGAATAAATCAGAGAGAATACAAGTTCTCACAATGGTCAGGCTGAAAAAAAAAAAGGGTTTGCATTAAGTGTGTGCGCATGTTTTTCATCTTCTGGAAGCAGGACTCGGGTGTGCAGCATGAGAAAGGGTGTCATTGGTAAACGGACATTCCTCGCCCTTTCTGCCCACACCAACTGTTCTTCCTGGCATCGGGCTTTGCTCTCAGGTTGGTCCGAGCACACCAGAGCTCCCGCTGTAATACTGACTAGCTGCTCACCCAGAAATGAAAATAGTGTAATTTCTCATCATCATGTCATTCCAAACCTGTGTGGCTTTCTTTCTTATGGAAAAGTGGCATTTAAAAACATATCTCTGGGGTTTTTTTGTCCATACAATAAAAGTCAAAAAGTATCAAAACTAAAATACAATTTTTTTTAGGTTATTTATTGATTTTTATATAAATAATTAAATTAATAATAATAATAGTTTAAATATTACTGTTATTAACTGAATATTATTATTATTTAAATATTTCTTTATCAATTATACAAATTAAAATAAAAAACAAAACTAATTTACTGTAATGCAATAGATAAGTAAAAAAAATATATATAATAATAATTATTTCTCGTAAAATTGTCATAATATGAATGCTTTCAAATATTAAATTGTGATTTTTACTGAAATTTGCATCCTCATCATTGGATGGATCGTTTTATTGCACGGACCAGTTCTTCTAAATATCTTCTTTCGTGTTCCACAGAAAATCATACAGGTTTGGAACGACTTGACAATAAATAATAACAATATCTTAATTTTTAGGTGGAATATCCCATTAAGACTGCACATCCATACACTCATAAAGACGTCCAGCAAGCATTTCCACCAGACATTCTCTTTATTTCACTTTAAAGGATTATAGAAATGCTTAGAGAAATGCAAATTGGTCAATATTCCAGACTTTTCCTAATAATATTAATAATTGTTATAACAATATTAATTATAATATATATTTCTTTATGTAATGTCTATACTCATTGCAGTCAGGGTGAAATATTACACAGGCTCAGCCTCAAGTCACCGACCAACTTGGACAGCAGTCACCCGTTTCTCCAGGCCCACGTCCTATATCCCAGTCATTTTTCGGAGTTCTTCCGAGGCCGTCGGAAGCTTGACATGTTTTCTAGTGCATAGATGCGCCGCGAGACCTCTTCGATCCCAGCAGCGTCAAACTCTCCCAAAACCTGTTCGTCGCACTCGACCGCAACCGCGTGCTCAACGGGGATACACGGGTAATCGTCCAGTCTGGCGCCACCTCCCAATCCCAGTCCCAATCCTAGCCCTGTGGCTTCAGTGCCCATTATTTCCTCAGCCTGCTCTACGGAGCAGCACAGCTCCGCTGCACCTGCAACTCCCAAACCTATACCATCACTGGCTACGGCCGAGCCATTCATGGCTCCTGGGTGCTGAGGGATGGAGTCTGATGGTAACGTACTGGCTATGTCTGTAGGTATTTCCAGAGGCTTCTCCGAATGTGCCTCAGACACAGTTTCTCCATCTTCATGTGCATCCACAGTCTTACCTACTTCAATGCTCAAGATCTCTGTAGACGGAGCTGATGGGACTTCTGGGGTCATCATGGGATCTGGTTGAGTCATGGCCGTATTGTAACTAGGCGGAGGGGTTTGGCATTTCTGCTTATCCGCATCAGAGCTAGTCCTCTTCCGGACATCCTGTTCGGGAGAGCTGGAGAGGGTTGGAAATCCCACTTCGGATGCGGTAGAAACGCTGAGATGAGACTTTAGAGGGACAGGGATGGACATGGAGACATGGTGCCTGTCACTGAAAAAGAACAAACAAAAAAAAGAGGCACATGGTTATGATTTTCAATCATCCCGCTTTAGAACTGGGAGAGCAAGAAGTCGAAGGATGGGAAAGAAATTGGAGAGTGTGAAGATGCTGATGTCAGTGGAGCTCTTTGTTGCTGATGGATCATCTCATAATTCATTTACACACAACGAAAGCCTGGGAGATCTCAGCCAGAGTCTCTGATCCTCAACCTAACACACGCACTCAAACAAATACACTCGCACCCCCCTAAAACACACACAGCTGTTGGACTACATACATCATCTGAAATATGACGTCTAGAAAGTAAAACAATTGTATAGGATTCGTCATCCTTCACCAGGAGCTTTCACGGGAAGCTGAAACAAGCTGCAAACTTAGAAAAGTATCACCATGCAAAAACAGTCAGGTTATCTTACATTAAGAAGAAAAAAAAATAGGAAATCAAACTGAATTTAACATATTCCGAGATTCACATAAAACAATTTTGAGAAGAGATTACTACTTTAAACTAGGATGCAATAAATGTATCAAAATTGATAGTAAAGAAATAAATACCTATTAAATGCTGTTATTTTGAACTTTTAAAAATGTATCACTTTTTCTAGTGCTAAGAATTTTTTTTTTTTTTTTTATAAATAAGAAACATTTCCTAAGCAAATCAGCATATTTGAATGATTTCTGAAGGATTATGTGACAATGAGAAATGATGCTGGAAATTCAGCTTTACATCACAGGGATAAATTACATTTTTTTAAAAATTAAGATAGAAGGCAGATATTTTACATTTATATTATAAAAATATTACAGTTTTCACTAAACAAAATAAATGCAGGTAAGTATAAGTTTCTCTTAAAAACATTTTCCCTAACATTCAATATCACTGTAGCAAGAAAAACTGTAATTTTTAAGATTCAAAGTATTTTTTTTATTTTATCCATCCAATCAATCCGTACAGTTAATGGTAAACTCTACATAAAATGTGGAGAATACTATATCCCACAATGCCAAGAATTTCACTTGACTTTCCATTTCCATGTGAGAAATAAACGTGGAATGAATGTAAGCCACAATATTAACATCTGCTTTTACTTATTATTTGATTGGTCTGCAAAAAGTCATGATACATTTACAATTAGATTTAAAATATTTAAAAAAAATAGTTTTTTTTCTGAGACATGAAACATGTAACATTCTGTAATGAGTTATAGAGTCAACAACATAGCATAACTACTTTCTCAAATGTTTATGGCTGCAAAGTGTTAGTTTTTATTTAATAGTAATAATAAATTTAACAGTACATGGTATACAGAGTACACAATATAAGCTATGGTCCATATGTTTTTGTGCCTTCAACACAGCCGTGAGTATATCCACTCAAAGTCATACAGTATGTGTGGTAAAGAGATATGCGGTTTAATTCCTGTGTGTCTGGACAGCCTGCATTGCTACATAGCAGCTTTAACGCTGTCCGACCGCAGCGATGAATTTCATTACCAAGAATAAGCAAAGAAACATGCTCCCAAATTCCTCATCAGTTCACTGAAAACAAACATCTAATGGTTGGCCATAGCGTGGCGGGTACTGTATATTCGATTTTCCCAAATGATTCTTCTTGTGCTCAGACCGTTCGGCACGTAATTAAATCCAGTTTTCAGATGTGAAATTGGGAGAGACGTTCCAAATGAAAAGTTACTGTGAGCAAAACCATAGCATTTCAAAACAGCAGTCAGATGTATCTGCAAAGCATTAGGGTGGTGTTCAAAATTGTGTCGTCTACGGTTGACTAATGGCGACCTCTGATTGTAGAAATGAGTCCTTGTACTCCCATCTCTCTGACTAATATTCTTTATTGTACTGTGTGATTATGGATTAAAAAATAGTTATTTTAAAATGCCCTAAAATAGTCTATACACCAACTTATGCATGTAGATATGTAAAACATATGGGCTCCATCTAGCCAAGTGTTTAGGCGTCATACCCCTAGCAGGGAAAAATAAAGCATTTTTTGTTTGGAACAGGAGGCTATTTGTTACACTGTGCTTCCCCTTATAAATGAGTTCCTCTAAACATGTGTCAAACCCCAACCCTTAATCAAGAGCAAGGGGCCAGTGTGTGCTGGAAGATGGTGCAGGGCTCAATCGCGCCTGTGCGACGGAGTCGGGAGAGAAGAAGAGGAGGGGGCTATTTGCGCTCAAGCATGCCAGACTGATCTCCCAGAACCGTCATAATATTTTTCATGCAGCGCATTTTCTCTGTCGGACTTAAACTTGGCTTTTAATATGGGCCAATTAAGCTGTCCCCTTCAAGAGCATTGGCAGGGAGAGGGAATGTATCTCGGGACATCCTGTGTGGGAATGGGTGGTGGTCTGGGGGAGCGAACCGGAGGGCCTGCGGAAGAATAACGGCGGCAGAGGTGTGTATCTTGTGAAACGGATTCTGGAACAAGAAACAGACTCAAACTACCCAGGAGGAATTCGGGAAACCACAAATTCTCCACGGTTGAGCGAAAAGCAAAAATAAATGCAGGATGACGGTAAAGATAGTTCGAATAATGTTTGCTTAAGACCTTACACCTCTCCTACGGACATGGATATACTTAAAACATATTAACAGTCGTGAAAATATGTTTGCATAATGGCATACTAACAAACGCTTGCAGACGTATATATTTATAATAGTGCGGTCAAATGATTAAATCGCAAATGACCGCATCCATAAGAAAAGTTTTTGTTTACATAATATGTGTGTACTGTGTATATTCAGAATGTATATATAGATATAAATACACACATAAATTATTTTTGGAAAATATTTACATTTATATATTTATATTTGTATAATTTATATAAAAACAATACATAAACATACACACACACATATATATATATA